>MU388213.1:0-253869 GCA_022578535.1 Jackrogersella minutella
ACATAAGCTCGGACCAGAATACCTGAATATGTGGCTGAGCCCTGTGGCTAAGCGTTTCGTGAAACATTCTGGTCTGAATGGCCCCATTGAGATAAAGAAAAACCTTGGACGGAGGTATGAATAATGAGCTTCAATACACGCATATATAAAGATATACATAAGAAGACATTAACACGAAAACTGCTAACAAAATTTAATACATGTAGAATCACTACACTGGCGTCTGGGAATCATTCCTCTTACAACACCATGAGTCGTCTCCCGTACCAGTGTCTAAGCAGGCTTGGACAGAGCTCCATCCTCTGCGCCGCTAAAGGGACAAGCATTCACACGTTCGACCTCGACGCTGGGTCGTCGCTCATCTCATCATGGACTCATCCTACTACTCGGCAAGCCAGCAATGAGACTCAAGAACCCAAAGGTCATAATGAGAAGGAGAGTAGTCAGCGCCCACCAAAGAAGCGCAGGCTAAGCTCGGAAAAGAAGTCAGATCCTGACGGACCACCTATTTCTGCCGTTAGTGAGGCGGTGGAAGCGGCCGCCAACGGCAGTGGGAAGAAGAAGCCAAAGCCCGTCCAACGACCGGAGCTACCATTCGTCACTATATTGACAGCTACCGAAGACGGAAGCCATGTGGTCGCCGTGACTGGACAGGACAAGGCGTTATGGGTATTCGAACACGACGGCAAAGGCATATTAAAGGAAATAAGCTCAAGGTACGACAACCCATCATAAACCCTCTCACATGAGCACCATCTCACAAGCCCCAGAATCATGCCCAAGCGCCCGAGCTCCATCGCCGTCGAAGAGCACAGCGCCACGATCCTATCCGCCGACAAATTCGGCGACGTGTATTCCCTCCCCTTGGTCCCCTCAGCAGCCCCTGAACCCCCACCCCCCCAGGAAACCGCGGCACCCTCAGCGGGGTCGCCCGCCCCAACCGTCCCCTTCCGGCCCGCCGCGAACCGGCTAACCGTGCACTCGAAGCGCAACCTGCGCGCGCTGGAGGAGCAAGAGCGGTCGCTCTCCAGACGGCAAGAGCCGCGCAAGGAGCTCCCCGGCTTCGAGCACGAGCTCATCCTGGGCCACGTGTCCATGCTCACGGCGCTGGCCCTCGCGGCCGGCCCCGACGGGCGGCGCTACGTCGTCACGGGCGACCGCGACGAGCACGTGCGCGTCTCGCGCGCCGCGCCGCAGGCCCACGTCGTCGAGGGGTTCTGCCTGGGCCACGGCGCCTTCGTCAACGCGCTCTGCGTGCCCGCGGCCCGGCCCGGCGTCTTGCTGTCGGCCGGCGGCGACGACGAGGTGTTTGTTTGGGACTGGCGCGCCGCGCGGCTAGTCTGGAAGGTCGATGTTCTGGCGCGCGTGAGGGAGGTGTTGCCGGATGCGACGAGGATCGCGGTGGCGCGGTTGGGCTCGTATGATGTGGGCGGGCGGTGCTATGTGCTGGCGATTTGTGAGCGGTAAGTTCCCCCCTAGGGTTTATTCGCTATTCGTGAGAACCTAACAACGTGCATAGGGTGCCGGCACTCTTCGTCCTCGAGCTCCTGCAGGACGACGCGCCCGCGTATGTGCAGACTCTGGCTGTTCCCGGCAGTCCTCTCGATGCCGTTGTTGTCCCCAGACCCGAAGGTCCCTTAAGACTAGTCGTCGCAGTCCATCCCCCCCAATCTACTGCGGACGACGGTGAGGGGCATGTCACTACTGCAGAAGAACCGCAGTCCCTATTGTTCTTTGACCGGGATGAGACAGGAATGTGGGCTCGTCAAGGGGGCATCCAGGATACCGCCGATGGGAACTTGGATCTTTCTCGGGAGGAGTTAGAAAATATCCTCTACCCGGTCGGGAAGCTACGGAAGACCGAGTTCGAGGATGACGCAGAATGAGATTTCTACTAGGGACTCGCTTGCTCCACGGAACTCGTAAGACTATTCTACGGCAACGTAGGATCTTCTGAACCTCATATAAGATATAAATGCGATGGTTCATTAGAAAATCACGTAAATAACGATACAAAATTAGCAAAAGTCACAGTGACACGTCAACCTAGTGAAAAAATGAACTATAGAGTGCAATGGAGACCGGAATAAAATTAGCGTAAAAAGCACGTCTGCCCTAATTTCCTCTCTATGTCCGTCTTAACGCCAACTTGCAATAGCCTCATGGGGTGTACTAGTAGTAGTGGTGGTGGTAGTAGTAGTACTAAGATGACGCCGATGTAATCGATGGAGAAAGGGGGCGCCGCGAAGAAAAAAAAGCGAGCCCGCCCTCCGATCAACTAGCAAGACCCTTTCATGCCGTATGCCTCCTCTCCCGTGCTCAGTCCTGATCATGCAGAAAAACATTCACGTCCTCGGTCATCTCAAACGTTACGGTAGCTTTGCCCCTATGCTGGATATATCGTTTATTGGGATGAGCACTGCACACGTTCGCCGTGGGGATGGCCGTCCTCGTCCTCGTCATCCATACCTGCACCGCCGCCGAATGCTCGCGCTGCTTGTCCTGCACCGCCGCCGAATGCTCGCGCTGCTTGTCCTTGGTTGTCAAGCTCTTCCAGATCCACGGAGTCTGTCATGGCATCTGCAGGAGGGATGGTCTCTAGTGCAGGAGCTGGGAGGATCTTACGTAGAGACTTGAAAGCGGCCTCATCATCTGTCCAGCCGCGCTCGGGGAACTTCACGGAGAACTGTATGTACATGTTCCCAAAATCGTGGTGTCTATATGAAGGCATACCCTGGCCTCGCAGAATCTTCACGGCATCTACGCAAATTTCATTAGCATTCACTTCAGGTGGGGAAAAAGGGGGGAATGCACATACCCGGTGCGATGGCCTCGCCGGGTTGGATCTCAACGCTCAACCACCTATCATCTAGATGCTCGATATAGATTGTGCCACCAGCCAAGGCCGTGACAAGTTCGATCTCGGCGCGGTAGAGCAGATCGTCCTCTTTTCGGGTAAACCGAGGGTGTGGCTTCTGCTCGATCTCGAAGACGACGTCGCCGGCTTGGACACCCGGAGCTTGGTCACCTTCGCCTCTAAACTCTACCTTGGTACCGCTTCGAACACCACGGTCGACGTGGACGCGAAGCACCTTTCTGTCGACAATGGTCTTCTTACCATTACAGCCCTTACAACGATCCTTCTCCTTGATGATCTCGCCCTCGCCATTGCAGTCAGGGCAAACCGTTTGGAAGCGTTGGATCATAGGACCCATCTGTCGCATCATGGTCTTCATACCATGGCCATCACAGCCAGGGCAGCGTCGAACCGCACCTTCTTTGCCTCCTCGTCCCTCACACTTCGAGCAGATGACGGATCGTTGTAAGGCAAGCTTAGAAATCTTACCCCGGTAGATGTCTTCCAGGGATACCTTGTGAGTGTGGTGAATATTACGAGCCTTGGGGGGGCCGCGAGCGCTCATGCCGCCGAACATGCCGCCGAGACCGCCGCCAAAGGAACTGGAGCCGAAGAACTGAGCAAAGAGATCTTCGGCAGCCATGCCACCTCCTCCAGCGCCTCCCTCGAGGCCAGCCTCGCCATATTGGTCATAGATCTGGCGCTTCTGGGAATCAGATAGTATTTCATATGCATGTGAAATCTCCTTGAACTTCTCCTCGGCGGCAGGGTTGTGTGCATTCTTATCTATCGGGCCAAAGTTAATATCGAGGACTCAAAATATTTCTTTCTGACGTATATAGGGTATAGCCTACCAGGATGCCACTTCAAAGCGCTTGTCTTGTATGCCTTCTTGAGTTCCTGATCTGTCGCAGTTGGCGCGACCTAACAAAGGGTCAGTGTACGCTCCCGCGAAGTTGCATATGATAAAACGTACGCCAAGGGCATCGTAGAGCTTAGTCTCTTTAGCCATCTTGTCCGAGTTCGCAGGTCAGACGGAAAAGTCGCAGCGGGGTGGTATCCGGGTAGCGATTAGGATGGCCGGTCAGATTATGCAAGGTCTTGAACGTTGATCAATGTTAGTTAATGATGCGACTTTATGATTGTTAAAGGTCAGACTGTCAGAGGTGTAGGTAGGTGGGTAGGTGAATTGAGAGTCGAGCCTTGTGTTGTATTAGTGATGGAAGAGGGAGGAACAGTGTCGAGAAAGTGGCCCACAAATGCGCAGATCGGTTGACGCAGGTTTTTGGTGATAGTGATTGGAAAATGCAGAAATGGTTTCTAAGGTGATAAAAATTGACAAGACCTTACCAAGTTGCAAATAAGTAGAGTTAGAAGAAAAGGCGACAATAGAAATGGTGAATTTCTTTAACAGTTCCAGGTTGGTGGGTGCTTTTGGATTTGGCTTTGGCGCGGAATTGATAGGTTTCGGTGCAACAAGATTGGTGGATTCCGTACTGTATGTAGGTAAGGCACCCTTGGTTGGAGTTGCTGGAAGGTTCTGGCTACCTACGTTCCTGCTGAAATTATTCCGCCGCTCCGATTCGAGAACACTCTCTGTCTCTTAAGGCAAACCTAGATTAAATGTGATGTACCTTCGTAAAGTGCAAAGTGGGTTGATGGAGATTTGAGAAAAGAGAAGTCGCGAACGAAGAAAGTTAAGGGATAAATTCTCGACTTCTTTTACTGCCGGTTAGCAAGCAAAAGCAACTTTTTAAGAAACCCAGGAAGACGGCACGTAATGTGAATCTTTTTCGGTCTCCGTTCTACGTTGCGCAGTACCATGAGATTTTCTTAGTGCGCCACTGTTCCGCCGTAGAATCTGATAGAATCGTGGCTTCGACTCCAAAGTACTCATTTGTACCCTGAGGCTGGAATGTCGAGTTTTGTGTCAGAATTAGGTGTCAATTATTACAACTCAGCCTCAAGTCTACATGAGAACTACTTTGTCACCGGTCCCTTCTTTGCCTTTTTCGGAATTCAATATGGCTTGTCCTGCATGCAATGTGGAGGAAGTTACTGCGGATGGTTGTGTATCTCCACTGTACACAGACACACAGACACACTGACACCAGGGAGCAAGGTTTTCTCTCTAATTCAGCCAATTCAGATTTCTTTGCCAAGACAACCAAAGCCTTTTTTATCTATGTATTTTAACCACTAGCTCAGCTTTCGCAACCGGAACGAGCTATATTATCAGTGCGTATTAGATATTGAACATTTTAGAAAACATATTTGCAGTATATCAGAAATTGCCTTCAATAGTTATCCATAAGGCATCTGTGGCCATGAGTTTGTTCTACAAAGTACAGCTAGGTAGCCTACTTAAAGAATACCGGAACGCTAGAGTATCCGAAAGGGTGGGGTTGAGGCTTGACAAGGCGAAATGGTCGGTCGCTCCAGAGGCAGATTTCTAAGAGAAGGGAGTCATTTAGGTCGTCCATCAGTAATACCCTACCGCCAGCCTCACCACCGTTAGGTAGGCATACGGATGTGAACAGACCATAACTAAATATATATAGGTACCTAACCGCCAATAGCCTGTGAGGGCATCTCGTTTTTCTTCACCGCACCGTCATCTGCAACCTCATTAGCTTTTTTTAAGACACCACAACCTTCATAAAAGCGCAAATGGAACGACTGCGTCGTGGCTATCGCCGTCGCCGTCACTATAATCTCTAAGCCACGATCACTTCGTCGGATATAACAATTCGTCGGGGAAAGACGTAGTTGATGGTGTCAAGAAATTTAAGACAAAAAAAAGGGGATTAGGAAAGAAGTAGAAAAGAAATCGGCGGTTGCCTGCTTATTCTATTTTCAAACACTTTACTCAGGTACGAACTGTACATATGAACTTATGTAAATGTTCGTCCATGGCTGCCTCATTTGACTTAGTAAGTCTAGCAGCAGACTCTGACGTAAATACCTACCGAGCGCACATGGAATCATTTTCTTACATGCATATTTCTGCTCTTCTAACATGATTAGTGGAGCCAGGTTAGAGAATGCGAGCAACGAGATACCACCATTGAAGCTAACCCTTGCAATATTGTACACATCCTATCTTCACATTGGTCGTCGTGCCTCAAGTTTATTAAATATACCTAGATTTCATAATCTCTTAGTAATTACGACGCAGTATATCATTATGTAGACTAACCGCCTTCTAGTAAATGCAACATGGAAAGTTTTCCTTTAACTGTCTTCGGCCTTAGCATTACCAAAGCGACGGCATTAAGATTCTAGATCGTAAAGCGTGCTTCCCCTCGTAAGATTTCTCCCAATCAAACAACTCATACTAGGTACTATTCTATGTCAGCCGCAAGCTACTTAGATTTTTGCTTAAGTGTCAACCTAAATATGTACAGGACCATCCCAATTGTACCAAATTAGTTAAGTTAAGAGAAAGCGAGGAAACAATCTCCACCATTCCATTACATTACTACCTAAGTGGCATTACACTATGTGAGAGTCTTTCGTCTAGGTAGCATTCAATAATACGTAAATCGTTACCATATATAATATCCACCTGTTTGTTTCCTTAAAATATCAAGTATATCGTATCTCTAGAAGAAAGGACCAGATATGTAACGAATTGTGTCACATCAAACATTGCCCTCGCCCTCGTTACACAACTAGGATCGCTTCTACGAAGAAGAAGAAGAAGAAGGCAAATAAGGCTGATAGCTGAGGTATCCTAGCGGGCTCCGTCGGACGGGTTTAAGTGGGACAATACCTATATCCCTGGCTGGCTGGGACTTAAGGTTAGTCGATATTAATATACCTAGGTACATATACCTAGTTGTCGTTGATTTTGATTAGTCGATATAAAGTTTACTAAACATTATCGGTGATAAGTCTTCTGTCTCACCATAAGAACCGTTCATGGGATCCATTGTTAATGACAAACTTTGTGCAAGCTAGAGAGTAAACGCATAAGCTTCCAATATAGAGTCTGCATTCCAACATGGCGGATATTATCTCGCTTACCCATGTGAACATGGCACCTCAAAACGTCCAGAGTGTAACATCCATATTATCGAATACTCATTTAAAGACCCTTACATACTTAGCATACAGTGAGCGTTGCCATTTCAAAAATCCTCAAACAATCCTCCAAGGTCGAGATGTCGTCAGTTACAATGAGCCGTAGCAAGGATGATGGAAATTTACTTAGCTATAGCATTGTGAGGCGAGTTGAGGCCATCGTAGTTATTGTTATGTTTACACACCAGCGAGTATAGGTAGGTGATGGTTGGGATGGGATGTGCATGGTTGCATAAGTAGGTGCTGAGGTGAGCGGCAGGTTGAGAAAAAGCTACGTCTAATTTACCGAATTAGACTTCTAGAAGAGACTCAAGCTTACTTTCTATTGGCCAGTCTTAACTTGTTCAGATGCTTGGTAACGCGATTACTAAGGGTAGCCAATTATAGGGCTTGTAGGGCTTCGTTTTGTACCCCTGACCATGAAGATCTTTAGTGCTGTTCTATTTTCAACTCTTCATCTTGTTACGCTATACCAAACAAGTATAGTTACCACGGAAGTCGAAAAGCCATCAAAAGTAAATGTCGTTAAGCCTTCACCAATCGGCTTTCGCGTATGGAGTCGCCTCCAGCTGACCAGATCGTTAGCATCGCTCCATGCGTAGCATTCTTAAATCTTAAGCTTAAAAAATGGCAGCCCACATCATGATCGACGTCGATGAGAAAAAGGTACACTGTTATCCAGGAAGACAAGCCCCCCTCTCCCCCAGCGGTGGACTCAAGACGGGTTTTGGAGGCTGCCACCTTAATAGTGGTACTAGCACGGGGATATGAGAGATGATAGGGCTGTTCGTATCTTCACTTTACTTACCTACCAAATATCCTACCCTCCTACCTATCTCCTAACGCCATCTTATATAACCACTCGCCTGATTCCAGTTATGCTCGACTTAGGCATACTTAAAACACACTTACTCATCTACAATCTCCAACTTTACATAGACGAAAACATATAACTTACCGTAAGGCTGCATCTCTGCTGGCACCATGAACAAAATGTCTTCCAACACCTCTACATCTGGGCGGACGAAGACACCCAAGAAGAGAAATAGCGACGTGCGAAAAGAACAAAACAGAATCGCATCTCGTGCATATCGTAAGTTATTCCCGGCAACCTCCATCGCGAGTATTCTGGTTACCGAAGCTCTCGCTGACGCCAATTATTAGGAGAGAAGCGCAAACAAAAGCTAGCACTCCTCGATGAGATTCTGAAATCTGATTCACAAACAGATTCTACGAGCTCTGTATCTGACGACACAGAAGGCTACAACACGTCGTGGTCATTGCAGAGCAGGCAAGCTTCTAACAGTCCTGCACCAGCGGCAATGTCCGCCGTACCTGTTCCTACCCCATGGCCGGTGGTGAGCCCGCCCGTGTCTTCGGCGGTTCCAAATTATGCCCACGGCGATTATGGCAGCTGGATGGATTCTTTCGGCCAGCAAAACCATGCATTTCATGACAGCAACGACTACATGAATTCATTCATCCCTAACGAGGTTAGAGACCATTCTCTAGACACCTCGACTTCCTACAATGTGCAATCTATCCCATCAATAACCTCAACGCCACCGATGCCTCTAGATCCTATGCTTGTTGCCAGTCATTTCACACAACAGCATCACCATCCGCAATCAACCCAGAATCAGGCAATGTCCGGTACGGTCTGTGATGATGAAGTTCAAAAATTATGGGTTGGCTCGCTTGAGGACAATGCACTAGGGGCACTTGAGAGATTCGCGGGATTTAACCACGTCCAGCAACAACAAGTCTTATCGTGGATACGGAAAAGGAGAAACTTGTCACAAAACACCTCTAGTCACCAAGGGCTAGAGTTCAATTATCGAACGTGTCAAGCAACACCGCCGCCCTCGGGTGAGTAAAACCTATCTTCCATATTGTCGCCGAGACTAGAATTATCAATGCTAACATTGCGTCCAGCCCAGTTTGTTAACAGCGATTTCCGCAAATACCAGAGCATGCGGCAGGCTTCTGGTTCACCTGTTCTACATGGACGCCACTAGAATCACTCTAAGCCGAGTAGGACCATCTACTCGATCACGATCGATAAAAGTCAAACCTACTGAGAAATATCCCCAGGGCGTCTCGGGTTGACAAAGTGAACAAAATTCCTTCGAACCTAGACGACTACAAAAACTACGCGTAACGGAAAGCCATAACAAGAAATGTACGGGAATGAATTGTACCAACTTCACAAGGAGATTATCCGGCGAAAAGGGATTGGGCTTGCCAGACATGTACGCGGACACGACCATACTAGTTACCCTCGGCGAGACACACGACCTTTAGCGGGGGAGTCATAACCAACAAGGGCGGAGTGTAAACAACTCAGTGAATTTGCGAGGAAGTCGGGACACGAACACCACGATATCTGACATTCGAGTCAAGGGAATCTTCTACAGAAGAGACAACGTGGTGGTTCACTGAGCCTTAAGAGGAGACCTAGGGAGAAGCATATGAATGGATCATGTATTCACAATACATCGTCCGCCATCATCACGTCGAAGAAGCCGGGGGCAGTGGTAGATTCTGAGGGTCATACTACAATAGATAGATTACAGCCGTGCCCTAGAGGCACGATAGAGTGTTGTATTATGGAACGGTATACCCCTATGACGATATGTATATTTTGGTTATACAAGCACGTTCTCGAAAACCTCGAGGCGAGACAATATCCAATGCAATAGAGCTTGGTACAAGATATCAGAGATAGAATATAGACAGGAATTTTAAAAGATTAAACCGATACTTCTAATTTTAGTGTGAGGGTACTACTAAATACCTACGTCGTGGTGGTACAACGTTCCCAGATACGTAGGTGAACGAGAAGTTCAACCAGGAGTGAAAACCTCCTGACCAAAATTTCAGCGAATCCTCGTCCTTATCGATGAATGAATACTAAAATTTTATTTTAGCAATACACTAACTACAACTCATGCCTAACACGTATGGCTGGGACAGAACAGCCGTCGGATAGAACTAATGCCGAAGTCTTGATAGTGTAGACATACGCTCTAGCAAATCACGATTGCCAGAATCTGCTGACATTTACGAGAATCATATCATGAAAAGTCTGTTTCGACCATACCACCATCCAGCCGCTCAGCTTACCCATGAGCTCACCATTAGTTTGAATTCCAAATATGGGATGGAGAACCAACTAGGCTGCTTGTCTGGCTACCATGCAAGACCCGCAGGACTAAATCCCAGGCAGAAGAATTATTGCAACATAGCCTTCTTCCCATCGTCGATTCTATTCGTCGATGCGTAAAATACTTGCTCGAAAGGGATGTGACCAAGGCTGCCACCTGGGGTATCCGGGGTATGGTCCTCGACTACCGGTTTCCAGAAGCCCTTCTTCCACCAGGGGTTTCCAGTTCCATGCGTGATTCCTCTCCACAAGTGATACTTGATCTTATCCTTTCGGTCTATTTAAACGTATTATCTCAGGAAGGTCATGATAAGGGCGTTGCGCGAGCCTGCTCGGGAATAAGGGGTTCTTAGACACCAAAGACTTACTAATTTATATGGCGGGTTTAGCAAGCAAGGCATGATAAAACAAAAATAAGTATAATATGAAAACATTCATCTAAATATACTCGTTGAGCACGCTCGTATATGAATACTAATACTTCTAAGCTGTGTAACAGAGGCAAAATGGGGTCAGACAAACTCCTACACTTTACATGAAGCTGATTATGCAAATCGAACCAAAACGAGTCCATGTAAGCAACATAAGGAAAATTGAGCAATATAATCTATATATCTAAATGAAGTTCGTATCGAAAGGGGGATATCATAGTTTGGGGATTGTGTATCATGTATAAATAGGGGGTAGCTTAAACAGCACTTATTTATGTCACAGGCTACAGATGATCCGAATCCTTTGAAATGCAAGCACTTTCATTGATGCAACAGGTGCTACTATTCATATCTAAAAGTACCCAATCACCGACGAGTTGATAGCCTATCTCTTCGAGGCCCGTTTCCTCATCTGCTTCTCTCGCTCGTACGCGTTCGCCTCTCGGCCCTCCTCGCCCTGAATCTCCGCCACGAGCCTCTTGTACTTCTTCTCGTACGCCGCGTCCTTGGCCTTCTTCATCCTCAGCTGCTCGCGTGCCATGAAGTTGGTATCCTTCCTGAGCTCTCTCATCGCGCCCTTGCGTTCCTTCTTGTGCTCGGCCCTCAGCTTCGCTAGTTCGGCCCTGTCGCGGTCCGGGTCGTAGTGCTTGTTGGGGTCGAACGAATCCTCGAACTTGGGAATAGCTGATTTGATCGGCAGGGGTCTGTGGTGGTGAAGCTCGAGAGGTCGTCGAGCCATGTGGGCTAACCTGAGCATCCTGTCTAGCTTGGATTGGAGTTTAATAAACTGCTCGTTTAGAGCCGCTGGAAGCTTGGTTTTGCATGGCTTGCTAGCTAAATGAGTAAGAACGTCCTTGACCGGCTCAAATGTTTCGAAGAATGCAGTCTTGCCGCTAAAAAGGTCTGCTGCTGCCTCTAATAACTGGGCCGTGGTAGCTAGTATTGCAAGTTTGGTTGAAGTAGCCTCTTCATCGGTTATATCATCCCTGACACAGTCTGCAGGGGCTAGTTTCCTGACGGTGAGCGATTTGGCACTAGAAATCCGAGTTCCTGGTGTAGGCTCATGAATTGGGAAGTATCCCAATGTCGCCGTAGCCTTCTCTGGTGCAAGAGCACACAATGTATTGAGACAGAAGTTCATCACTTCAGGGACATAGCGCTTCGAAACTTGCTGGTACTGTAGAGCTAAGGTTGAAAGGAAAGCCCCTTGAGCATAGTCCGTAAGCCGTTTCGGAACCTTCTCAAGGTTTCGCGCGATGAGGAGCCCGGCCGGAGTTGCTACATGGTGGAAATGATCTGAAGTTGGGAATATAGTTCCTACCGCGGTCAAGACCATCAAGTCACCAAGGTTAGGGGAAAGCGGCCTTGATTGACTAAAGTCCTCGAACTGCAAACGAAACTCGTTGGCTGTCTCAATGGGAAAAGATTTTGCGAGTGAGTGGATGTGTCGGATGAGCGTCTCGAGTACATGAAATGGCGGTAGTTTCGTATGGTTAGATACAAACGCCAAATATTGAATGAGTATTGCTATAAACTTGGCGAGTTTTGATTTGTTCTCGCTGTCTAATTTCGGGTGATATAGTGCCCTGATTCTTTGCACCATAGTTGGGACGTGTTCCATAGGAATGCTTTTTGTCATCTCAACAAAGTCGTCCAGAGTCTCTGGACAGGGGAAAGTGTAGGGTAGTCCGTTCGAATCTTCTCTGGTATCGTTAGTAGCAGCAGAGTCCATATGCCGGCTGCTAAACACCGGGT
This sequence comes from Jackrogersella minutella, assembly GCA_022578535.1. Lineage (NCBI taxonomy): Eukaryota > Fungi > Ascomycota > Sordariomycetes > Xylariales > Hypoxylaceae > Jackrogersella > Jackrogersella minutella. Next base: position 12,296 of record MU388213.1, read on the forward strand.
TTTGTGTCTCTTCTTCGTTTAGTATCCCTTTTGTGAACTCATCATCATCTTCGGCGCCCGATTCTTCTTCATCTGAAGGTACATCGTCTTCAATCAGCTCCAGATCTGAATCGCTGGCGATTAAATCATCTTCGATGATGAAGTCATCCTCATCATCGAATCCAAGTTCTGTCGCAGTTGGTCGAGCCTTGATGCCTTTTCCAAGTCCGAAGTCATCTTCCTCATTTTCCATAAATAAAGCTGAACCATGAGTAGGCTCCTCAGACTGGATATCAGCAATCTCCTCTTCATCACTATCGCTAACTTCCTCTCCGCGCATTCGTTTAAGTCTCTTCTCCTCGAGTTCTTTCAGTCTCTTAGACTCTTCTAGAGCTTTCTCCTCGTCCGTCTTAGATCGATCTGTGGGTTGCGCTCTTCTGTCTTGCGCTAATTGTCTTAATCTCATGTCGTAGTCGCGCTCCATCCTTTCCTTGCCGGCAACAGCAGATTCTGCTGTATCATTTCGGGTACCACCGGTGGCCTTCTTTTTGTTAAATAGTAGATCGTGGAGATCGGGGAGTTCCATGTCGAGTTCCTCACGTAGATCTTCATCGGCGTCTTTATTAGCTTGTCGTTCAGCCTTGTAGAATTTTGATTTTGAAATGACTTCCTTCATGACCTCCTGTTTCGACTTCTTCCGTTCCGGCTGTCCTTCCGCCTGGTCCCCATCTGGGGCTTCCAGATCAAAAGGCCGCACGCGCTTCGAGCCACGATGCTCGTCGTCAGAGGCGGCTGCGTCAGATTCGGCTGAAAGGTCGTCCTCTTCAAAATCATCCACCAATTCTGGGCCGTCAAACGACAAGGACTGTCCAAGATGGGTCAAGCCTTCGCTAGGTCCGTCATCTTCGAGGTCAAACATGGAGCTCTTATGACTTTGCTTCTCTCTCACAAATCTTTCTCGCATTTTCTCTTCGGGTGCCATGAACGGGTCGTTCTCTCCAAATCGTCGATCTAATATACCGCCTACTTTATGGCGCCTGCTGAGCTCCACAAGAAGGGTTTGGCGACGCTATAGGAAATTGTCAATTAGGGAAATGCGAAACGCTTTGTCGAGAAGACGTACCCTCTCCTCGCCGAGCGACTTTGCTTCCGTGGGCCTCCCCTTAGACGCATTGCTAGTCGCCGGTCTATTGGTTGTCACCTCGAATTTGGGACCGCGGGCATTGTGCTTCAAATCGAAAGGATTGAAGTTCTCTCGGATACCTTCCAGGTCTGCTGCCTTTTGGAACCTTCGGTTGTTCGTCTTTCCATCCTGCGCATTTTTCTTTTTCTGCTTTTTAGACAGTTGCGGTCCTATGACACCCTTCTCCCTGAGAGACGCCTTCAGCCTTTTGAGCTGAGAACCCGGCATTGTATAATTCTCCAGAGGAAGAGGCTCAACGTTTCGGAGGAGAAAGGTCAAGATAGAGTGGGTTGCGAAGAAATCGGACTTTGGTGCTTTTCACATCTCGAACTTTTTTTTTTGCTGTAACCAGGATCGTTATCTTATCGCCCCATTAAGTACCTATGTACCTATCAGACTTGGAACGTTCCACAGTTCCTTCTATTTTGGCACCGGTGGTCCGGGCAAGCTTACTAGTACATGGGTACCTAGGAACCTGGGCTGATCGCAGTAACACGTTATCGATAAATTCCAAGGTCGCCACTTGTAAACTTTTAAATATTAAGCTCGCGAATACCTATGCGCCAACATTCGCATTAAATACAACACAAGTTTACTATCATCTGTTTGTGTCGTTACAGGTATTTACATGTAATCGCTATTGTTATGGACATTAAATACCGTACGCAAAATGGGATTCTATTCCTTCTTGAAAGATGATCGGCTCGTTGCCGCTAGTCTCAGTTTTAGTACCGTCGGCTTCTTTTTTATTATGCGAACGCTTCTAGAATATTATCGAGATGAGGCTGAGATTAAACCGACGCCGCCAAAAACCCAGTACATCACTCAGGAAACTGAAGACTCGCTCAAACCCAATACTCTTGAAAGCCTCCTCGGTCACTATAACTTCGCGATACGAGATACGGCTGTGAAGATTATTGCTGGTCGAGCTGTAAATGACAACTCGGTCGTCTATCAACTCTTATGGGGGATCACTCGTGAGGACTATGATGAACGCATGGAAGCTTTGAGAGCTCTCGCAACCGCGATGGAAGATAGTATGTATTCAAACCACTCACGTGTTACGATTTATAGCCAGCTAATCGATTCCGCAGAGGAAGCTTTCCAGGAACCGTTGAGCGCACTTAATAACCCGAAAGGCTACAGCGCCCTCGTCAGATCACTTGAACTATGCCTTCATGATAAACCGCACGAGAAGCTTGACGATCCGTTGTACGACGAATATTATCTCCGAGATATTGGCGAGCGACGTTGCCTCATGCTGATTGCCCAGATGATCCACAGATATGGCACCACCAAACTAGTTGAGGCTGGACTTGTTGAGAGGTGGGTGGCGAAACAACCGTGGGGGGATAGCGATGAAGAAAGACAAAATAACTTCGGGATGTACATGGATCGGAGAAAGAATCGGATCAGTGACATCTGCTTCCACCTCAGCACAACGAAGGTTGGCCGGAAAGCCTTGTGCAAGGCAAAGCTGATGAATAAATTGATGAAGAAGAGGAATAGATCAGACTACATTAAGGTTGTGCTGGAAATAAGCATGACAAACGAAGACGATCACGACGAGACATCTCGAGCTGAACTTGTTCCCCGCGTGAATGACCAGACCGACGAGGAGCAACGTTTACGCAGAAGGCACCGAGAAGCCATGGTACTAAACGATGGGACACATTCTCTGGGCCGTGGCGATATTATTGAGCGGGAGCATGACTCTAACAATTGAATGTTGCCCGCTCTTTAAAATTGAATCTCAATATATCGAAGAAGCCCTTGGCTTCAAACAAACATCACTAGTCTCTCAAACCGGACACCACTTGGCGTTTTCATCAATGCTCTACATTTGCTAGGGCCCACATACGATATCCGGACGACATATTCCTAGATCGATAGGTATCCACTCGTACCAGCCTCGAGAGTCGAAAGTTGAAGATGAAAGACATTAGCCCCGTGTATTTGGAGGAGTTCATGTGATTACACGGCGAGGGCTCAAACATTACCAGTTGGCGTGTCGATATTTCATGAGCCTTGAAGCTTATTCGATCAAGCTGATCGGCACATGAACGATGCCTACCTAATTCGTGAAATGAACCATGGTAGTATACCATTACAGTGTTCTCGACTAGTTCTCGAATGCGATGGTACTGGGCGGTTGTCACTCTAGGATCTTGCTATCCGGTAATTACTTAGGTACCTAGATAGATACCAGCATTAGCCTCGCTGTGGAGGTGCACTCAACGAAAGCTCATGATAATGGAATGAATTGAAGATACATAAAGTGTCCATCCCGATGCGAAACTACGTCAGATATTGATATAGTAAGGACCGACGAATACATATGCATGTAGGTATGTATTTATCTGTACTAGGTACGTACGCTCGAGCTAGGTATATTAGTTTCCGTGGGTGTGCCGAAACCACTAATGTGGTTTGGGAATAGGTTGTGATAGGTGACGCACAGCCGTCGACTTTCCTGTCTCACAGACAGGGGCTACGGTATGTGATAATTTTCTATATTCATGACGGTAGTGCATGCGCAACGTGTCCTACCTCATCAGACCTACACGTTGTATAGGTATTCTGATGTTATTTGATATTCTATTTAGATCAAATTCCAAGCCGCCTAACCATCTGATAGCTGACAGAGCTGATGAACCTCTTTAGTGTCGTATCGTTCGCGTTGCCAATGTAAACAAAAAAGATAGATAGGTAGCAACCCCCCGCATCGTTTGGATAATCTGTCGGAAGCCAATAGTTTTGTACCATTCTGCAGATTCTCATGTGCTGCGGCGTGTCATGTTGCAGTAGAGCTTCTTTAGGTACAGTAGCGTAGTTCCGATTAGGAATGAGTTGAATAAAAATAGAGGAATCATCGGCGTTGCTGCGTCAAAGGACTACCGAAACCGATAGGCCTCACCGCCTGAGCGCGCATTGCATCTGACATGTCATTGGTACATATTGTTTATAGCTTCATGACTTTTCTGGAAATCCCCCCCACGAAATTCCCCGTGTAATAAACTAGTAAATTTCGTACTGAGGAAAGATCGGAACTATAGGACACCTACGACTTTGTAACAGGTGTTTATAAGTTCGAGGTCTCCAGCTTTTGCTCTTTCGTTATTAGTTGAACCTTGATAATACTCAGGCTGTCAGGTCACCGCCCGGCGTCACCACCAATATCGTCATCGTACAACACACCACTGTCTATACCTAGGTATCGTCACCGATTGGTCCTGACTGTCTGCCCGTCCTCTAGCAACCCGTCGCACGTTTACCCCTCGTTTTCGCCGGAGCTGTTATATAAGGTTATACCTAGTAAGACATCACCAGAAGAAAATATATATGTAGATACGTTTTGGTTAATCTAGAATTTAACAGTACAATCTTGCAATTTCCATGTTGTACTTTCGAGATAACGGAGTGTACCTTCAGTTGTTTCTCATACACATTAAGAAGCTGGAAAGCAAACCTTAACTTATAAGCATTGAAAGCAAAAGCACTGCCGCAATCTCTCCTGCCAACCCCGGGTTTTGAGTTTTCCGTCGTGCTCAGACTTTTTTCTTCTCTCTCATACCTATCTTGAGACCCTATCTTGATTCTCGAGAAATTTTTTTTTAAAAAATCATCTAACCTTACTCTTGGGTTTTGAATTGTTGGTACCTCTCTTTTCTTTGGTATTTGCAAATCCCAATGTTTTGTTTCTTCTTAATATTTTTTGGTTGCTGGGCACTGTACTTCATACTTCTCCCGAAGAGTCTCGTATTAACATTTTAATCTTTTCTTTTGGTTCTAGTGTTCCCAGTGTTCCAGCTTGTTGGGCTTGCGCTTTGATTGATTGGTCGAAATCCAATTCCCCTTTCCCACGCGACCGCGACGGACACCAGCAGCGCTGAGCCGGGCATTCGATTTAGTGGGCTTTTTTATAGGAGGGCCCCCCTATTCCCCCTATCATCCCCCTCTATCGGTGAGGTTCCAATTGTATTGGACAAAAAACCAGAAAGTCAAAGTAAAAGTCCCCGCCCCCGAAAATCAATAGCGGGTAAAAAAAATTAACAACGACTAAGTACCAAACCAAGTAGCACCACACACCAAGGAGTGTAAAAAGAGAGGGAAAGGGATATTGCCCACAATGGCTTCGACGGCAACAACTTTCTCTTTGCCACAAAGACAACACACTTTGTCTCGGAACCCTAGAAAATCTGGTATCGCTACAGCTTCTACACCGAACCTCAACAGCGCCTACTCTGCACATTCCAGACTTATTCCGAGCTCGAGCGTTCTTGCGCGCAAAGCTTCATTTGCAACCCTAACCCCTAGTTCGCTCGCTGCTATTCCTGATGACAGCGAAAGCTACGCGATCCACAGTGTCCTAACCGATTCATCATCGCGCAAGATGCCTCCCATAACCCCGGCCAAAGGCGCCGGCGCCGGCGCTGCCGATGCTTTTTCTATAGGTGAAAATGTCGAAGTTCCTGGAAACATGACGGGAACGGTCCGCTTTGTGGGTTCTGTTGCCGGGAGGAAAGGCACATTCGCTGGCGTGGAGCTACACCCGGATTTTGCTGCGCGCGGCAAGAACAGTGGTGACGTTGACGGGTAAATAATCCCCAACACCCCAATATATTTTTTTCTATTTTCTATCTACCCGTGTTATCTACCCGCGCTCGCGTTTGTTTTTATGTTTTTTTTTTTTGTTTCATACGTTTTCGTACCTAAGTATTATCCACTTGCTTACCAATATTTACTTCCCGCAGTGTCTCCTACTTTACTACTTTGGCCCCTGGCTCCGGTATCTTCGTCCCAGTCAGCAAATTATTCAAACAAGGCGAAGCGCCTCCCACGCCCTCCAGCTCCTATTCCATCACACCCGCTGGATTGAAGGTCGCAAATCAAAATGCCACCAACTTTACACCTCCAACCCCATCTCTACCAACATTTAGCAAGTCTCTTGGACCATCCAGAGCCCCAAGCCCAGCAGGCAAACGATCCAGAACGTCCCTACCTCGGCCAGATTCGCCTGTTCGTAAGTTACAGTTTACACCAGCACCCCGACCGTCGATTGCAGCACCAGCTACGAAGGCGCCCCCTCGTTATGGAACACCCTCTGTGTCCAGATTCGCGTCGAGTGTGCGCGGCACTTCCGGAGACCCAAACAAGACGTCGAGATTAGAAAGGAAACCAAGCATAGTTCCTAGGAGCGCATCAGCTTTGGGCCAGATTTCCAACTTTGATGAAGATGAACCTACACCTCTTGGTATGCGCAAACCAACCAACGGAAGTGCTGGGTCGATCTCATCATTAAACTTCAAACGCCCCGCATCACGAGCAACTCACATGAATGATGAGGAGGTCGAGCGACTCAAGGCCCAACTTGAAGATCGAGATCGCCAGTTGAAAGACCAGGGCTCTGCTCTAGCCGAGATGGAGAGCAGCCTCTCAGAGCTCACGATGTTGATAGACCAGTCGGACACTGGGAGAATGCGGGCGGGTAGTTTGGACGACAAGGACACTTCGCAACTTCGAGCGATGCTTAGGGAGAAGAACGAGAAGATTGCGATGCTCACTGCCGAATTCGACGCACACCGAGCGGATTTCCGCAGTACTATCGATACGCTAGAGATGGCCAGTACAGAGACTCAGAGGGTTTACGAAGCCAAGATTCATGAAATAGAACAGGAACTCCACGATGCACAGGACCGACACGATGACGTCAACAGCGTTGCGCGCCAGCTCAAGCAACTCGAAGAATTGGTTCAAGAGCTCGAGGAAGGCTTAGAAGATGCTCGCCGAGGTGAAGCTGAAGCTCGCGGTGAAGTGGAATTCTTACGAGGAGAGGTTGAGAGAACAAGGTCGGAATTACGAAGAGAGCGCGAGAAAGCCGCCGCAGCGATAAATGGGGGCGAACACGGAGAAGACAAACTATCCATGTCCAAAGAGCTAGAACAGAAGGAAGATGAGATTAGAGGTCTCAAGGCTATCATTCACTCCCTAAGTAGAGACTCCATTCCCAGCTCGGATTCTCCAGAGAAGACACCCACGCAGCCACAGCGTACCAATTCGTTCACGTCTCGACCGGAATCGATCGATAGCCGCCTGGCCCGAGAGAAATTGGAACGGGAAGTTTTTGAACTGCGTGGTCTCGTCGACAACAAGAACGTCCGAGAAGAGGAGCTCGAGCACGAGATCGAGTCGCTTAGACGCGGTAGCGCATCGAGTCACCGCGTTAGTTCCACGACCATCAGCAGCGCTAACCGATCGTCATATCGGGACTCAAAGGGAACAGTGATTCTGGCACGCGAGCCACATTCACCCGAGGCTACTCACAAACGCAAGCCAACTCTTGATACAATGCCTGAGAGCGATGCATACTCATCTGTCACCGAGACTAGCACGCTCTGGTGCGAGATTTGTGAGACCAGTGGGCATGACATTCTTACATGCACCAATATGTTCGGACCCCAGAACGAGCAAGGCAAGGCCGGCGCTGGCGACCATGGATCTCTCAAGACGGGCAGGGATGTTGTCCGAGAAGGGCTTAAAGACTTTTCGGTTCCCTCTGATGCCAGCGAGGAAGACACGCCTCGTCCTCTATCTCCCATAAAAACCAAAGCAGCCCCGGCGCCCTCTCCCGCCGCAGCAAAGATCCTGCCTAGCCCGCAAGACTCTGCACCGTTAGCCGGCAAGGATAGCGGTGTTGTAGACCCGGAGAAGTGGTGTGCACTATGCGAGCGTGACGGACATGACAGCATCGATTGCCCTCTGGAGGATGCATTCTAAATAATGTTCTCACTGCACCGGATATGACTCGACCAAATCACACGAGGCATTTGCATAAGGACACAGAAATACCCCCATGTCCAGTGGAAAAGAGAGAAAACGGCACAAAATTATACCCTCACATTCCCTTCTCTTTCCGCTTACTTTGCGGGCTTGTACTTTTTCATTTCTACGGGGAATGCACTGCAACTTAACGACTGCTTCGGAGCGATGATACCAAAGATATCCACATTTACTGTTTACCACCGCTACTAATTCGACTGTGCCCTATATTTCTTCCTTCTTCCCTTTTTCTTCACATCGGCCATAAAACTGTATATGCACTTCGGGCGGGGGGCTTGGGAAAAAGCTGGAAGGAGAGGAACCTGATATCCCCCAAAAAGAATGGTTGTGGAAGTGAGAGAGAGAGAGAGAGAGAGATGCGATGCAAACGGGCTGGTTCTGATTACCCCAACTACTAGTTTGAGTAGATGTATTATAATACAGCACGACTTGATGTCTCTTCTGACTATTCGGCCCTCGTTGGAGTGCCCCCCTTAATTCTTATTATCCCCTTCGAGGTCTTGAGGTTGGCGATAAACACTGTTTTAATAAGAATAAGATGATCCATTACTTTTTACGAATCTGAGGTAGTGATTCTAGTCTGGTTGGGAGTGATCTTGCGGTGGCCTCTGGTCCCTACCTACCTACTACATAATTACTTGCCGTGTCGTCGATGAGACGTTTTGAGGACTTATTATTTATAGCGAAAGACCTACCTATTAGATGAAAGAGGCGTGTCCGGCGGCTGCCGGAGCTTGCAGGCACTATTTTGTCCTATCGTGTTTTTCTTCTTCCACGTGGCCCTCGCCTTTAATGAGCATGGCTCCAATAGGAAAATTCTAATAGGGGTACTGTGACTTGTTATTAGATGCAACCAAAAAGGAGTGTTAGGAGTCTCCAAATTTCCAAAACGGTTCCAACGTTGCATCGAATTCGCGCTTAGACTGGCCCAGTATCGATCGCTCGATGCCCTCGTCTTGCGTCACATCCTAGCCGTCCTCGAGCGGAGCATTGTCCTCGCGAGATCGGTAGCCGGCGTCGAGGGCGGCGGCGGCGTGGGTCCTCACGGAAGCAGTCGAAGCTGGCGGATCGAAGGGGAGGGCGCCTGGATGCTACTATCTAGGAATACAATGTTGGATGTGTTCGCAATGGTTCCGGGATGGGTTTATTGATGGAAGTCTTCGTGTAAGATGTTTCGAGTTCATTCCTAGAGAAGAAGTCTAGGAGCTTGGCTATATGGAGCGGGCACCAGCGATCTACTTATACTAGGAGAATCTACTACGTAGGGCGTAGTGTTGGATCTTCGTGGCTGATAACACTACGGAGTCACGAACAAGCAAATACCTGGTAGGTGTTGAAGCTGTTCTTGCTTCACATCTTTACTTGATCGGTTAGGTACCTGCTAATTTTCAAGATGCGACTGCGTTTTGAGTATTGGTTTGATGAGGCCGCACTTTCTAGAAGTTTAATAATATTACACCGGCCTTGCTCCTGGTATGCGTACCTAAAACTGTCGAGACTTTTTTGTAGGACTAGCCTGGTGGGGTATCGAACGTTTTAATTCAAATTTATTCTTTCACCTTGAATCTTGATATGTCGGCTTCGCTTCCGTTCGCCCCTAGTTCCAATATCTACTCTATTTATATCTGCAATAACCAACTAATTCCAAGCCATTCATACCTACATCTCTTTACCTACCTACCCCTAGATAACCTCATCATCTTACCCTATTCCTATCCGAAAATAACTATCACCTAGCTACGTAATAAGGCGGATCCCATACGTATCTAAGTACCTAAGAGTTGGTAACCACAATGGGGTAAGTGTGGATCTCCCGGCCCATTGTTTGTTCTCGACTTGGGGATGCCAAGCTATTCCCCGCAGAATTCCCAACCAGCTGACAAGTCAGCTGTTCCGTCTATTCCTTGGTCCCCCTCCCAACCCCTGCGTCTCAGGAACCCTCGGCACCTACTGCAAGCTTACCTCTAGCTCTTATCATCAATCATCAATCATCAATGACGTTCAATCAATTCACCGGTCTGTATCTACTTCCAGCCACATGAAATAAAACAAATAAAACATCAATTGGTGTAGTCCATCAGCAATATACACCGTCGTATCATTCATATCGGCATATTACATTCGTTGCGACGCTTCCAAATTATCATATCACAATTCCACCCTTCATTTACATACAAATAAATCAATAAATCATTTGACACTTTCGAAGTCATCTTACCACAGCATAAACTGCCCGATAGCTTCTTGTTCATCCTTAAAACGCGACCTGCATCTCTCACAGCAGTCTGACGCCCATTTAGTTCGTCTGGAAACGACATAGTAACAAACCTACAACAATCTCTCACCACAATAACCATGGGCGGTGAAACTACGAAGCCTAAGGTCGCCTCGACCGAATACCCAGTCCGGGCCCGCGCCCCGGTCGGGAAACGGATAACTCACATATACAAGGAACGCATCACCCAGTTCTACTCTAAGGGACAATGGGAGAAGCGAAACCTCCTTGCTATGATGTACGAGGGTGTTGCCTCCGGGCCTCCTAACGTCCAACTATGGACATGGGCCGCCCCGAATCTATCGAGACCGACATTCAAGGAGGCCATGGCCGGTGAATACAAGCCAAGTGGTGTTGGCCAGATCATCGGTCCTGGGTGGTCGACTCACTGGTTCAAAGTCGTTCTCCGTGTCCCTTCCGACCTTCGGGATAAGGAACATTTGGAATTACAATGGGACGCCAACTGTGAAGGCATGGTTTGGACTGAAGACGGAAATCCTTTACAAGGTCTAACCGGCGGTGGCGAACGTGTCGAGTGGATCCTCCCGGATTCCTTCAGAGATGGTGAGGAGCACACCATCTATATCGAGGTGGCCTGCAATAGTATGTTCGGCAATCCCACTGGTGGTGATACCATTCAGCCGCCAGACCCCAACAGGACCTTTCAACTTGTCAAGGCCGATATATGTGCCGTTAATATGGACGCCAGGCAGCTCTGGATCGATACTTGGATCATTGGCGACGCTGCGAGAGAGTTCCCCGAAGATTCGTGGGAGCAGCATACAGCCTTGAATGTCGTCACTGACATCATTGATTCCTACGTTCTTGGTGATAAGGAGTCCATTAAAAAATGCCGTAAGATTGCACAGCAATATATTGGGTCCAAAGTGAACTCTTCCAAAGTTTACGACACTGGACTCATTCCCCAAGTCTTCGGCATTGGCCATTGCCATATCGACACTTGTTGGTTGTGGCCATGGGCTGAGACGAAGAGAAAGGTGGCGAGGTCCTGGTCAAACCAGTGTGACCTGATGGACCGATACCCGGAGCTCAACTTTGCTTGCTCCCAAGCTCAGCAGTATAAATGGTTGAAGACCCTGTATCCGTATGCTTTCGACCGGGTCAAACAAAAGGTTAAGGAACATCGATTTCACCCGATTGGTGGTAGCTGGGTTGAGCACGACACCAACATGCCAAGCGGCGAGTCTCTTGTCCGTCAATTTTTATACGGTCAAAGATTCTTCCAAAGCAACTTCGGAGAACGCTGCCGAACGTTCTGGCTTCCCGATACGTTTGGGTATTCGAGTCAACTCCCCCAAATATGCCGGCTAGCTGGCATGGACCGTTTCCTCACACAAAAGCTCAGTTGGAACAATATCAATAATTTCCCTCACACAACCTTCAATTGGGTCTCTCTTGACGGCAGCCAGGTCATATGCCACATGCCACCGTCCGAGACGTACACTGCCGAAGCTGAGTTTGGAGATGTCAAACGCAGTATTACCCAGCATAAGTCTATGGATCAAGATCACACTTCGCTGTTAGTCTTCGGCAAAGGTGATGGAGGTGGCGGTCCCACTTGGCAGCACATAGAAAAGCTGCGACGTTGCCGTGGTATCAGTGACCAAGTTGGCCGTTTGCCTAGAGTGCACCTGGGTCACAGCGTCGACGACTTTTTCGACAAGCTTGAGGAGAAAGGTGAATCTTTAGTTACTTGGTATGGTGAGCTCTACTTTGAACTACATCGTGGTACATACACCACCCAGGCAAACAACAAACGCAACAACCGAAAATCGGAATTCATGCTACGAGAGCTTGAATTATTAGCTACGATCGCGTCACTTAAGTTTGACTCCTACAAGTACCCGAAGTCGGATTTCGACGAGATGTGGGAGGCAACCCTCCTTTGCCAGTTCCACGATTGTCTCCCCGGAAGTTCCATCGAGATGTGTTACGACGACTCAGACGAGGTAAGTTCATCCTAAAGAACCGAAATAACACAATAGGCTAACATGAATCAGTTGTACGCCAAGGTATTCGAAATAGGCAAGGCGATAGAAAAGGATATCTACAAACTTTTCGGTGTCAAGAAGATGGAAGCTGCTGGCTCGAATGGTGAACTATTCGCCCTGAATACTCTTCCGTGGTACAGAAAGGAAATTGTGGAAGTTTCTCCAACTAAGATTGGTATCGCCTGCGGCTCTGAAAATCTTGTCAACATCAAGCCGTTCAAGACGAAAGCAGTCAAGGCTGTCACCATCGAGGAAATTACCGAGGGCATTTTTGTCATGCAAAACGACCAGCTTACTGTTAAGGTTGAAAATGGTAACATTACGTCCCTGGTAGATCGCAAATCAGGACGCGAAATCATCGCAAAGGGTGGCAAGGCCAATGAGCTTGTGATCTTCGACGACAAACCCTTATACTGGCAAGCATGGGACGTCGAGGTTTATCATCTCGACACGCGCAAGGTGGTGCCTTATGGCAAGACTAAGATCCTCGAAGACAAGGACCACCGAGTCAGTGTCTTGACTGAGGCTAAGATTAGCGAGGATAGCTCGATCAAGACCATCCTGAGCTTGTCCGCTGCCTTCGAGGGTCAGCAGTCGTACGTGGAATGCACTGCTCACGTGGACTGGCGCGAGACCATGAAGTTCCTAAAAGTCGAATTCCCGGTCGATATAAGAAACACCGAAGCTTCGTACGAGACGCAATACGGCATTGTCAAACGACCCACGCATTACAATACTAGCTGGGATATGGCTAAATTCGAGGTGTGCTGCCACAAATTTGCTGACTTGTCAGAGCACGGTTACGGTGTCTCTATCCTCAATGACAGCAAATATGGCTTTGCCACCTGTGGAAATCTTATGCGCCTTTCTCTCTTACGATCTCCAAAAGCACCTGATGCTCACGCGGATATGGGGAAGCATATAATCCGCTGGGCCATCTTGCCACACGAGGGAGATCTTGGTGCCACAACCGTCCGCGCCGGATATAACTTCAACCATCCATTGACGGTTCTCTCGGCACCCCCGAAGACCGACATCTCTGCGCTTTCGACATATCCTTTGAAGTTAATGGGTGACGAGTCATTAATCTTGGATTGTGTGAAGCGTGGGGAGGATGACGAAGACGTTTCTCACGATACCTCAATTCCCCGCCGCAAAGGACAAAGTGTTATCATCCGTATCTACGACAGTCTCGGCGGTCGCAGCACTGGAACAATCACAACGACCTGGGATGTCAAGAAAGTCCACAAGACAAATATCTTGGAGGATGATCTAGAGGAGATCAAGTTCAACAAGGACGGCTCCTTCTCGATCTCACTCCATCCCTTCGAGGTGGCAACCTACAGGCTGCAGTTGTAATTTCACAGCTGAGCCCCATTTTGACGTAGTGATTGAGGGGTCATAGATCCTTTAAGTGCTCCAAAGCTACATCGGATTCTAGCAAAGGGAATCAGGAGATTGTCTACATTGTGCTTGGCGCTTGCGGTCTTACAGAAAAGAAAAAGGACAGAAGTTGTTAGGCAGATGCTACAAAACAGCGGGCTTTGCCAACAGATTTCTCGTTTCTGCGGTTGAATATGGATTCCCTGGTTGGAGTCTCTCGAACAGGCCGTTTTCAACCCAGAAGAGTGGCTGTTGGTGATGGGGACGCTCTTTAGCACTGGGAATATTCAGCTTGTTTCAATTATTCGGGTAAACAGTATGGCTAAAATGAGTTATGAAAAAATGAATAGCGATGCTCTTAAAAGTTCTCTAGCCAGTCTTGCCAAATCATGACTTTGTGATATCGTGGTGAGTGTTTAGTACTCGAAGAAAGTCTGGTAACGAGTACTGACTTGTGATGTTGAATGTGTCATGTAGAACTAACTACCTCTATGTATTCGCCATGGCTAGTTGTAATTGCCCAGGTATATAACTTAAAGGAGATGCATGGATATGCTCAAACGACTTCCTAGGAAGTCGCGCTATGTGCGCAAACGATAAGATTACACAGTAAGTTAATTCAACGGGACTGTGCTACTCACTTTGGATTGGCTGGGACTATACAGTACGCCCCTTTAACTTCACAACCTGGTTCAGCCAATCAATGGTTTCTAAATTATACACCACCAACTTCAAAGTTATTAACTTAAATTACCTAAGACTTAAGTATAATAATAAGTTATTTATAAGAAACGAGAAACAGCAAACACTACATGTAATTTGCTGTCACAACAAAATACAGGTCAATCTCACTGGAGACTGACATTCTCGACTAGATGAATGGTCCAGCATGCCGGCAACTGACCTCGGCGCTCGCCCGCCGTGCCCGAGGCCACATCGGCCGGCGTGCGGAGCAGTCTATCCCATTCTCACGATGGTATAGTCTTATATCGCCGTCGCCGGCTCGCGGCACAGGCACCAAGACCGCAACAGGTTGGAGACTCCAGCATGTGCGAGGCAAGAAGACAAAATCGTCCATCAAATTGGAGGACCTACCCCAGGGTGCCATTAGGATGAACGACCTCCCTCCGCTACCTCCTCCCAAGGAGGAGGAGGAGGAGCCCGCGTATCCTACCGTGGTCTTGCAGGCGTACCGGAACATGCAGAAATTCGAGAACTGCGTGCTCCTCACCCGCGTCGGCGGCTTCTACGAGCTCTACCTCAGCCAGGCCGAGGAATACGGTCCCCTTCTGAATCTCAAGGTCGCGCAGAAGAAGACCAGTGCCGGTCCTGTGCCAATGGTATTTATATATTTTTCATATTTCTGATTCATCTTTGAAAAAAATACGATATATGTCTTTTGTAGCATAGTGGTCATATCTCTAATACTATATAGTCTGGCTTCCCATTCTTCCAGTTAGAACGATTCCTCAAGACGCTTGTCATCGACTTGAACTGCTATGTCGCCGTAGCGGAGGAGTTCCCCAATGATCCAGGCGACAAGATCAAAGCAAACGGCTTGATGCACGACCGGAAGGTTACCCGTGTCATCACGCCGGGCACACTCATAGATGAGAATTTCATCGACCCGTACGCCAACAACTATGTCATGGCAGTTCACGTTAATCACCAGCAGGAGGCCGACGCATCTGACTTGGACGAACCTAAGACTATTGACACCAGCATCATAGAGTCAGGACCTCTTGCGGCGTTGCAAGCCAGTGATACCCCGATAGGCCTCGCATGGATAGACATCTCTACGGGTCAGTTCTACACGCAATCGACTACGGTCACATCGCTTGGTTCTATCCTCTCGCGCGTGGGTCCGAGAGAAGTAGTGATGGACGAAGTCTTCGAATCACAAAAAGACCATCATCTATTCTCCGTCCTAGCCGAGGACAAGCACCTAATCACGTTCGCGCCGCACGCGGAGCAACTACCGCTATCGGGATGGAACCCGATGCTCGAATCCGACATCCCGGAGCAGGCGGCGTCGGGCTTCACCCCGGACGAGGTCCAGGCCGGGAGTCTGCTGCTCCAGTACGTCCGAGACCGCTTGCAGGGCCTGAGCATGAAGCTGCAGCCGCCGCTGCGCTACGAGAACATGTCCGTCATGACCATCGACAAAAGCACCATGCGCTCGCTCGAGATCAAGCAGACGATCCGGGACGGCGTTTTCAGGGGAAGTCTGCTCCATGCTATCCGAAGGACAGTGACTAAAGGGGGCGCCCGGCTACTTAACGCGTGGCTCAGTGCGCCCTCGACCTCGTTGGAGACCATCAAGGCTCGGCAGGACCTCGTCGAGTACTTTATCCAGCACCCGGACCTCTGTGACCAGATCGTGATGCTGTTAAGGAGGAGCCACGACTCTCAGCGCTTGGTGCAGAAATTTGCGCTGGGGCGTGGAGACCCGGACGATCTCATCTCTCTAGCCAACACTATCGGAGCTACCCAAGACATCGTCACCCTTCTGGAAGCTGCTAAAGAGCAGGATGGTAACACACCCGAGCCGGATACCCCCTCCTCCAACGAAGAGCAAGACACCTCAGGCAGTGGGACGTCCTGCTTCGCACCTCTCCTCTCACGCATAAAGCTCGAAGAGCCCGCCAGCCTAGCCGACCGCATCAAGAACTCGATCGACGAAGAGGGCCTAGTCCAACAACACCGCAACGAGGACAACGAGGCGAGCCAGCTCATGACGCTCGCCGAAGGCGTCGTGGCCTCGGAAGGCGGACAAGGGGACGCATCGATCCTCCCCAAGAGCACGAAGAAGAAGAAGCAGGCGACCTCCATCAGAGACCACTACTCCGGCGACGACGACACCGCCTTCGTCATGAAGCCCGACGCCAGCAAGGGCCTGCGCTCGCTGCACAAGAAGCTCGCGAAGCTGCTGGAGGAGAAGCACGCCCTGGGGGAGTCGCTGCGGTCGCGCTTCGGCGCGGCGAGCCTGACGCTCAAGTGGACGCCGAACCTAGGCCACGTATGCCACGTCAAGGGGCTCAAGGACCTGCGAAAGCTAGCGTCCATCGACCCGGAGAACAAGGCGATGTCGGTGGTGAGCTCGAGCCGCAGCACGCGGGCCTTCCACGCGCCGGAGTGGACGGCGCTGGGGCGGCGCGTGCACCAGACCCGCTTCGAGGTCGGCGTGGAGGAGCAGCGGCTCTTCGCCGACCTGCGCGCCCTCGTCGTCGCCAACCTCGTCAAGCTGCGCCGCAACGCCGCCGTCCTCGACGAGCTCGACGTCGCCGCCTCCTTCGCGCGGCTGGCCGCCGAGAACGCCTGGGCGAGGCCTGTTCTGCATGACACTTCTACCACTGCGCCCGCTGGTACTACCACTACTACTACTACTACTACTACTCCCGCTACTCCGTCAGCTACATCGCAGCACATCGTCATCGGCGGCCGCCACCCCACCGTCGAGGCCGGGCTGCGCGAGCAAGGCCGCTCCTTCACGAAGAACGACTGCCTGCTCGACACCCAGCCGCAGCAGCAGCCCCCGACCCCATCCCAGACCCAACCCGCCACAGCCCAGCACGGCAGGCTCCACCTCATCACCGGCCCCAACATGGCGGGCAAGAGCACCTACCTCCGGCAGAACGCGCTGCTGGTGATCCTCGCGCAGGTCGGCTCCTGGGTCCCCGCGACGTACGCGTCCCTCCCCGTCGCCGACGCCGTCTACTCCCGCGTCGGCTCCGCCGACAACCTGTTCGCGGACCAGAGCACCTTCATGGTCGAGATGCTCGAGACCGCCGCCATCCTGCGCGCCGCCACCCCGCGCTCCTTCGTCATCATGGACGAGATCGGCCGCGGCACCACGCCCGAGGACGGCAGCGCCGTCGCCTTCGCCGCCCTGCACCATCTGGTCGCCGTGAACCGGTGCCGCGCCCTGTTCGCCACGCATTATCACACCCTGGCGGACTTGGTTGCGGACCGGGGCATGCACGTGCGTCAAGACCAGGGGTCCGTCGAGACGTACTGCACGGACGTGCAGGAAGACGACCAAGGCGGCTTCGTCTACATCCACCGGCTACGGAAGGGCGTTAACAGGCAGAGCCACGCGCTTAAGGTCGCCCGTCTAGCCGGCTTGCCTGAGGCTGCTATCACGGTTGCGAAGGAAGTCCTCGAGAGGAATAATGCCAAGAACAGTCACCAGAATACAAAATTACAGGGCGACGATACCCATACGACGGAGCAGTCAGCCGACTCGGGATGAACAAGTTTGCGTATTTTTTTACGGTTTACGGTTTACGGTTTATGGTTTACGGTTCAAAAAGTCTGTATGTCTAAAAGCGAGTTAGCGCCCAGCTCTCGGTACGATTTGTACATAAGTTGCTTATAAGATAACGTGTCTCATAGGGTGGTGATGAAATGTGTCATCAAAAAAGATCAGGGTTAAAAAGCTCTTGATTTCATAATATAATCATTGAACACTTGGAGGGAAATTGAAAGATGGAATCAGACTCACCACTTACAAGGTAGCATAACTCCGCAAGCAGAAATGCAACCGTCACATCACAACCAGAAAGATTGACTTCTGTTATGTTCCTCAATTGATCGTTAAAGGACCTATGTACCGTCGAACCGGACGTCTAGATCTCGCCAACCCAACCGAAGCCCAGATTGCTGCCATCCTGACAACACCCGTGATCATGCTATGTAATTTAATCACTGTAGAAAATTCATGTGTTAGCAGGCTTTCAACGTTTATGGTGTAAGGTAGAGGGAAAACATACAAGAGACCACCGAAGCCCTCATCACCAGACTCCTCTTCTGACTCTTCCTTCTTCTCCTCCTCGGCAGGGGCCGCAGAGGTAGTCTCGGCAGCAGCAGCCGGGCCGGCGGCGGCGGCATAAGCGTCAGGGTTGGCGATACGGTCCTTCAGTTGCTCAATCTCAGGCCAGCTGTACTCAGTCTCAATAGCGACAGCCAAGACCTTCTTGTAGCTGTTCACCAGAGAGTGGATGACAGAGGGTAGAGTAGGGAAGTTCAGGGCGAGCGACAAGGCGGCGATCGTCGTGATAGCGCTCGTGAAGGACTTGAGAAGTTGTTCCTCGCTGATGTCTAGAACGCTAGGAGGAAAAGCGTTACCCTGGTCGTAGACTTGCGAAACACCCAGACCGTAGGTGAAGGGAGAGATGTTCAACATGTTGAGCAGGGTGGCCTCGGAAGGACCGACTTTGCTTCCAGACTCGACGAGCTTGAGATCGGTCGTGATTTCGATGGTACCACGAGCAATCTTGGTGGGGACACCGAGAGCCTGGAAGAAGGAAGTCTTACCGGGCTCCATACCGGTGTTGCCGGCAGGAATCCAGACATCAGCCGGTGCGACAGCACCAGCACGGGCAGGGGCCGCGACCTTGTTGTCGAGAATCCTGTCACGGATGGTCTTGAGGTCACCGTTGGTGAAGACGAAACCGATGTTACCCTTGACGTGGGGTAGGAGTCGCTCGTACTCAGGAGAATCGGGAATAAAAGTCTTGAGGGCTCGGCGAACCTGAATTTCGAGAAAGCATATCATTAGCTCAAAATTGTCCGAGGCCTGAATACTGTATTATCTTTACTCACCATAGTGTTCTTTCCCATCAAGACGACAGCCTCCCCACGGAGGGACTGTCGGATTTCGTGCATCTGCTGAGAGCTGACATTGTCGACGGTAACGAGGAAAACAGAGCGGTACTCCTCGAGCAAGCCCTTGAGCTTGGGGAACTATTTAATTGATAAGTCAATAATGATGTCCGATTAAAATATCAATATCAATGGCGACTTACGTATTCCGCCTTCTTTTGCTTGCTGGCTCCCATATCTTCTTATTTCTGAAGTTAGGATTTTTAAAGCCGGGTGTTTGTTGAGTGATGGAGATTGGTGGTGGTATTCTTGAATTGAAGAGAAAGAAATTACTGGAGGTTAAAACATTCTGGTGGAATTTCGGCTAATTGATTTTGTTATTTGTTATGCCCCCGAATGTGTGTAAGACCCACAACTTAGAGCACCGCCGCTAGGGCTACCTGTGACCGTTTCAAGCTTAGCGCGGGGTACCTCTGTAAATGGAACCCCACGTCCAGCTTAATAAGAGAGGTAGACATCGTCATCAATACCTACTATATATAACGAGCAAAGTCAGAAATAGGCCCAAGAGCAAAGAATTAAGAGAAAATAGGGGAATATATGCTAGTAGCGCCGATGGCGCGATTACTTCACGTAGCTGTCAACCAGTTTATTGATGCGCCATAGTATGTCTGCTGAATGCTAAATGATCCCTACATCTTATATCTTCATTATATACAATGTCATGTCTCAGGCGCCGGTTCGAAACTCGGCACCTCATCACGCAAGCCCATTACCAAGGCAGCTTCTGCGAGGAGCTGCTCTGTATCTTCGTTCTCCACGATTTGGCTTTGTAGAAAAGCTTCGAGGAAGTTGCTCAGTTCTTCCTTTCTCGTATCCGCTGGTAGGTCGTCACCGGTTTGAAGCTCTCCGGCTGCGACGAGTTCCTGATGTCTTCGCTTTAGAAAGTCATCGATCTGCTTTCCGGAGTGGATCATTCGGAGGCCGGCTTTGCCCTTGCTCGTTCTTCCCAAATCCATGGATCCCATATATAACTCGAGCACGATGGCGTCTGAAGGTGTAAACTTGAATATCTGCCGTAATGCTCGATACGCTAAGAGGAGGCCATGTTTGTCGTCTAATTTGCGGAATGAATGTAGAATGAACCTCGCGAGCTGCGTATCGATACCAGTTGTAGCAAGGATGTGAGCTGATTCAACAACCTCGGCAAACAACAACCGAGCTTCTGGTATCCCTTGAAGGAGTTGTCCTGCTGACACCTTGACAAGACGATTGACTGGTAAGGCCTGCCAAAGGGCCATAAATGTCCACGAGTCTGGTTGGACTTGATACTGGCTTCTCAGATCACGAGAGAGAGCCGCGACTTGCTTCCCTTGTCCATCCTGGAGATAAGAAAACAGCAGCTGGTTCAATATGAACGAATTAGGTGGAATTTCTGCGCCCTTGAATGCCGCCCAGAGCTCTTCCATCTTAGAGTGTTTTCGACGGTCCTTGTAGTTCTCTGCAAGTAACGAAAAGGTTTCCAGGTTCGCTCTTGGCCAGCCCTCTCCATACTGCCGTAACCTGACGAAAGTAGCCAGGTTCTGCATGTCCTTCCTAATGCTCAGGAACTGCATTCGGACATTGATCATAGCCCAAGCGACTTCTTCAGCCTTTTGTATGTTGTCAACGGTATCTGACCTCAGCCATGCACCAATCAGTCCATTAACAACGATGGCTTGAGGCATGATACCCTTAGATTTCATATAGAGTAGAACATTGTAGGCGCCTTGCAGGTCACCAGTCCCTATCAGCCGCTTTAGCCATTTGCCGTAAAAGAATGGACTAATGAGGCTCGAAGGGCACTTGTAGGTTCCACGTATTTTGACGGAGTCAGACGTCATCATTTCGATAAAGATATACAATGCGTACTTCGTCTCGTTCGTGGCCAAAAAATAGGAAATTACTTGATCATAGTCCTTGATAGTGATGGAGTCGCCTAAGGAGGTCCGTAATTGTTGATATAATTCATAACCCTTTTCCACTGTCTTAGGATTTTCGGTACATATCCGAATAAATGGCATTAGAAACCGAACATCCTTCTCATAAGGGGACTCGAGGAGAGTAGTGGCGACTCGCTCGGCTCGAGCCATGTCGCCCGTCAGGCAATACATTCGAAGGCCGAGCTGCCAAAATTCGACCGAAGTCTCTGGTTTGGCCCCAAGTGTAGTGACCAGTTTCTTATGAGTGGTAATCGCCTCGTCTTTGAAACCGTTTATGAAGGTGGCCTCGATCGCAAGTAGTTGCTGGTCATCACGGAGAATTAAGCCGGCATTCTCCATGTCCGTTGCTAGAATGTGAATATGAGACATGCGATTGGGATTTCCCGCATAGTCTGCGGCGAAGATCTGCCAGAGAAGATCCCATATATCTGCATGCACCAATTCCGGCATCCTGGACAGAGCCATCCTCGCGCCGTAATATCTCTTCCACGATGTGTTCATCAGTCTCTGACTTATTGCACCACCACGACCTTTCCTACCAACGGTCCGTATCATGTTATTCAGATGGGCGATATGGTTTCGCTCGTGTGGTACTGTCCAACTCTCTTCGGGTAATAGGAGATCAGGCTTATTTGAAGATTCATCTTGAAAAGCAGCCCGCTTTCGTATTTTCTCGGCCCCTGACTTCCCCCAAATATCCTCGACAATTTTGGTATATTGTGATGCTGTTTCTAGTTCTTTCTCCATCTTCTTCAAGCGGGCATCGGTTCGATCGTCCAGTTCCGTAAAGGACCGACCAAACTCGTCTTTATCTCGCAGACGACGCAACTGTCCCCTTTTTCCTTGCTCAAAGTAGTTGACTGATACTCCATTGTTTTGCTTTTTTGAGAGACCTAGGAGTTCTAGGGTTTTCTCTCGCTCGATTTCCTGCTCTTCAGATAGACGGGACTGGGATGTGGAGGAGAGGGGCTGCGCGACTTGCGAAGAGCGCCGAAGCGCCCATTGAGCTGTGGGTTTTCGTTTCCGTAAATTCGATAGGCAGGACCTGCAAATAAAATTATCGGCGAGAATAGTCCTCGGAGGCATGACTATAATAGTAGTATATCATGTCGTAGATCGAACGGCGACAAGTTGCTTAAGAGATCCGAACTTTTTACAAAAATTTCAAGGCGATAAGGTTGATATCAGAGTTAGCGTACCTAATCTGTAGGGCATCCCGAGTCCCGACTTTCCTTTCCGGCCCCACTTAGAACTTTAAACACTTCAATATTGGATGGTACGTAAAACTTTCTACCCTTAATTAGATGCGAAATCAACAGGGGTTCAGCAGGGGTTCAACAACGCTAAAGGAGACCCTGTCCACTATAAATCGCGGTCACTTACATTTACAAGTCTCAAGACGCGTATAAATATAACACAGAGTCGCATTTGATCATGGCTATCGATGAGTCGCTCAAAGAAATATACGAAGAGAAACAGCATCAAGTATAGTAATTTCTATATTGACGTAATTAAACTCACGCTAATGGTTCTTAGGCTGCCTACGTCTTCGACCCATTAGAGGAAGTTGATGGCGCAAGTCGACCTACTAAACGGCGGAAAGTGTCAAAGAAGCCAAACAAACTAGAGGCACAGGAGACTGATGCCCGGTCAACCTTCCAACCTCTTTTTGCTGGCTCTGAAGATGAACGCTGTGTTCGCATTCGCCAGCAGTTATTTGAGAAGTCTTGGTCCCAGATTGACCAAAGGATTCAAGTTAGTTTCCTAATGCCGCTCAATGTTAAAGAATGGTGGCTTACAACGGAGTATAGCATATACTCAGGAAGACCAACCAGTCTACACTAGATGAAGTCACCTCGTTCTTACAAGCAAGTCCTGATCATGTACCTGCAGGCAAAATATCTTCAGCTTTCATCATCACTGGTCCAAACTTAGCCTCTCAGGATTTGCTGTTTGAACAACTCTCAGAAACACTGCTGCTTCAAGTGGATGCAAAGGTAGTGCGACTAAGGTCCGGTGACGCATCTAATCTAAAAGCCGTCCTAAAGAAGATCATACATGATGTCACGGCGAGGGGGACTGACGACGAAAATGACATGGAGTTGGCTACAGGCAAAGATGTAAGCTGAAGACTTGAATTAATAATAAGTCAGCTTAGTATTAACTCATTTTTTTTTAGGGGCGCAAATATCTGAATTATGACCTTGAGGCACTCTATGCCCACCTCAAGTCTAATCCTCGTCGTCACATCATCATCGCATTTCAAGACAGTGAAGCCTTCGAAAGTGGGATATTATCGGATCTAATCTCACTTTTCAGGTTGGTACCCCGGTTCTTCTTCATCCAGTCTCATAACTTACCATTCCTTGCAGTTCATGGCTTGATCGGATTCCATTCGCACTGCTCTTTGGAGTCGCCACCTCAGTAGAGCTGTTCCAGGCGCGTCTCCTGAAGTCTACTTGTCAATGTCTCTACGGGGATCAATTCGATGTTGAGCAATCGACATCAATCATCGAAAAGATCTTCAAGGCAGCTGTAGCACATTCTGAGGTTACATTGCGGTTAGGCTCTTCGCTTCTGTATAACCTATTAGACCGCCAACGAGATCAGGTTTCGAGTATATCAGTATTCGTGAGCTCCTTAAAAGTAAGTCGCATGTTTATAGAATAAACATGTTTATAATGTTAACATTGTTAGTACGCTTACATGTGTCACTTCTACGCGAATCCTTTGACGGTCTTCTTGTCTGACAGCATAGAGACTGAAATGCTCCAAGATGAGCATTTAGAGGCAGTACGATGCCTGCCATCTTTTCGTCGATCCGTGGAAACAGCCGTTGAAAAGAATAAGGTAAAGCAAGCCAGACTACTTCTTAATAATGACCAACACCTCATGACGCTTCTTCGAGGTTCTCTCAAAGACGCTCATCGGTGGTCACTGAATGTCTTGCAGAAGGTAAAGATCTTGACTGCTAGCAAGAATTTCTCAGCCGATTGCACGAGGCTCTATTTAGAGGCTATCTCGCACGGCATAGACTTAGATCAAATCGCCGATTTTACGGATTCTATCAGGCGGATGCAACCTACTGATACTGAAGTGTTCCTCGGCCAAATATTAGATGATATGAACAATGGTGACCCGAGCCTTGGCTTAGATCCATGGGCTAACGAAGCTGAGGAGTCGGTTTCGTTGCTTACCGACATGTTAGCTGAAGTCAAAGTCTTACAAACCGATGCAGAAGAACAAGGCAATGTCCTCCGGAGCAAATACAGTGGACAGACCAAGGTACTGAGGACTACTGTTATTGCTCAGAAGGTCCAGCTCAGCCAAGACACGGCGCGTCTCACGGAAGAAGATAAATCATACACGGATTTGATGGACAGGCTTGTGGAACACCTAACGAAGATACTTGGATGCGACAACGCAAAGGACCTTTGCTTTAATGAGCTCTGGTTCTTTGACATGAAAGCGCCATATAGGGATGTGTTTATCCCACGACCAAGAGGAGTAGTTGAGAGAGCATTGTCCCGCCCTCACGACTATCTCAATTGTTCTTGCTGCGAAACAAAGGAGGACCGCGTTATCCCGTCCTTTCCTACAACTGCCATATTATATCAACTCTACATTGAGACCGGCTCCCTCATCAATGTTGCGGATCTTTGGTCTGCGTACTATGCAATTGTGGGCGAGGAAGAAGAAGAGGGGCTGGACGAGCGAGCTGCGCTTGTCCTGTTCTATCGTGGGTTAGCCGAGATGAGGGCCATGGGCTTTGTCAAGCAAAGCAGGAAAAAGGCAGACCACATTGCGAAGCTTGCTTGGAAAGGGCTCTAAAGAAAAGGGCATGCAAGTTAGGGCCGCCGAAGAACAGTCATAAAAATAGCCTTGTGTTTGTTCGGGGGTGCCCAGGGGAAGTCTATTTAGCACAATGACAGTTGTGGGTAGAATGAATCGATAGTTTGCTCCCAAAATACCAATGAGAGAAGCTTTCTCGCGCCTCTACCGAGCCTTTGGGGCCCGTTCATATATGAAAGACCTCGAAGTCTTAGACAAAAGTTCCGTTTAAACCCATGACGGCCCTAACGAACAAAGAACTCACGGTCCGGGCTATACCTTTCAGGAACGTCGAGCGAGCCGACAAAGAACACCGTACCCGATCCTCGTACCTACAAGAAGAAACCGTTCAGCCGCCCTCGAAGCCGTAGGTCGTCCCTCGCGTCTTCATCCCAGCAGCTAGTTAGTTAGAAATTTCCCCAAGTGCTCGTTTTTTCTCTCCTAACGTCCCGTCATACATATAAATTTACCATTCACTCCATAGCTGCTGGCGGCTTGACACGACTGTCGAAGGCCAATTAAAGAAAGAAAGATTATTTGAAAAGAAAACAAATCAAGAAGCGGGACACTGTACAGGCCTTCTAAGCCATTATTATTGTTATTATTATTATTACTATCACTATTTTCTGTTCAAAACTAGAACCACTCATTCGCATACTCGGTTGATTTGAAAAAAAACATCTCGACTCGCAAACACACGCCGAACAAAAGAAAACCCCCAAAAAAAAACCCAGGAATTTGAGCTTGCCAGCCCTCCTTTGACTCAAAGCATATACGATACACACCGAACAGCACACCAAGCCTCCCACCTCCATCCAGCAACCTGCACCGAACCAGGGGTCCGCTCAGCATGGAGAACCCAACGCAAAACGCCAAGCCGGCCCAGCTGGCGGAGCGGCGCGCGGCGAAGAACGCGGCGTTCCGGGAGAAGCTGCGGCAGATGGCGCTGCCGCTGGCGCCGCTGGTGCAGCTGACGACGGGGGAGGTGCACCCGTCGTTCCCGGGCACGCTGCTGAACTTCTGGCTGCTGACGGACGCGCAGCTGGAGGAGCTCGCGCACTTCTACCACCAGCGCACCCCCTGCCGCTGGACCTTCCACTACCCCTGCCCGATCGCCTGGGCCGCGCGCATGCCGCTGGAGGAGAAGCGCCGCCGCATCGGCCGCTTCATCGGCCTGCGCGGCTGCGAGACGCCCATCCGCCTCAAGTCCGAGGACGAGATCTTGGACGAGGCGCGGCGCGCGAGGATCGCCGAGGAGGAGGATGTTTTAAGGGGGAAGCTTTATTGGTATAGATGAAAGAAGGTTGTGTCTGTTATTTTTTTGCTTTGCTAGGAGTTAGGAGGGGTTGTGATGGGTTACAAAAAAAATAAGGGGGGGGAAGCATTGGGTTGATGTTGGTTATAATTGCATTCTTCACACTCCCTAGACTAATACTTTAATATTATGAGCACTTGCAAAACCCATATTTACTCTTTCTTACTGCTTTCTAATCGCTAGTATGGACTATCCAGATGCGAATTTCATGAGAGCGTGGCATCATTTACGTCAGCGGTCAAAAGGGAGGGGGGGTGGGGGGGGGGGGGGTTGATAGAGGAATTAGGCGTCGGGAGTCAAGCCCTTGATTTTGATAGTATTGATGAATGATGATGGATTGACTCTACCAAGAGCATCTGTAATCCTATTTTAGCTGCCTACAAGTTCCCCAATAGTAGTCATTCCATCTACTTCTTTTGAACGCTCTTCTTGACACCTTCGACGAACGCCTCCACCGCATCACCGCCACCCAGAGGCATCTGACTGCCTCTCAGGTATCCTCCGTTCTGGACTTTGATAGAGAGAGCGTCGGCAATACTTGGTAAACCGCCATCTCGGATGGCCATCGTCAGGCTGGCTAGACTTTGGTGGAACTGTGGACTTCGCAAGACCTTCTCCAAAAGCGCCTTCTTCTGGCCGAGGCTCATCGCTTCCTTGGCAGTTTGGATCGCCGCAGCTGTGGGTTCCGCCGTAGTGTCTCCTCGGTCGCCTTGCTGCGCGAGCACGAGGACAGAAGGGGGCAAGAAGCTGAGTAGGTTGTCGACTTGCTCCTCTTCAGCTAGCCGAGCCATAGGAACGGTCACGGGAGGTGTAAGAAGGTCCGAAAGAAGCGGGTAGAGTTTTCCGTCCCCTTGGCTTGCTCCAGCGCCGGAACTTCCCTTCAGAGAGTCTAGGAAGTTTCTTACTGCCGTAGCAGCATCGGTTGTGCCCGAGGCAGCACTGGCATCGTGTCAGCACACAATGCAATTTTAGTTGGGCAGATTCAAAGCGACGTGACAGAGAAACATGCAACTTCTCTTTTTGAGGCTTCATATCTAGTACTACATGGCAGCTCGGTTGGCTAGAAACCTCCGAGCGCTTTTGCCTGGTAATGTTTTTTGCCGTAAAGTGCATGCATGCAATGATCTCACCCCGAGTCCTCTTCCAAAAACGCCACACGAACGAAGAATAAGGAATAACCTACGCTCTAGCTCCATCAGCACCACCCTCTCGTGACTCTTCGCCTTCTTCCCGTACGTCGCCACCAGTCGCGCCCGGGCCAGCGCCTCCACTGCCTCCGCGGGGATCATTAGACTCCCCGTGAGCCTCGACGTCTTCCATGGCCTCGTCATTATCGTCACCACGTCGGTCGTCGTTGTCGCTGTTGTTGATCGAAGCCAGCTCGCGAGCGACGTCGACCTCCTCGCCCTGCAGGAGCTTGTCGACGATGTCTCCGATCTTCAGGTCGCGAGGGCTGAACCATCGCGGGTCGCCGGTCCGGCCTTGCGGTTTTGACTGAAGGAAGAACAGGTGGCGCTGGGACGATGAGAGGAACTTGAGGACGAAGACGCGGGCATTGGGCTTGGTGACACCGCTTGGTTGGGATTTCGCGTCGTAGGGTACAAAGTGGCCATCAGTAGGGACCATGATGAGGTCTAGCTCGGGCTCGTCAAGGGGGGCGCTACGTTCGCGCCAGCAGAAGTGAAGCAGTTCTACCGAGTGTCAGCAGTTGCAGATATACTTGGCGCGTAGAAACAGTTGATACTTACCATCTTCTGAGTAAAGGTAGATATAACCTGGCCGCGACGATGCCTTGACCTTGTAAGGTCTTGAAGAGCTCTAGGAATTGCTGTTAGCGTTTGACTGTACGAGATCAACAAGCTGAGGCTCTAGTAGGAAATACATACATCGATATTGCATATGCCGGCTTTGAACGTTATGATGGGTGTTATAGACATGGTGAAAGTGAGACGTGTATGGCGAGAGGAGTATGGGTGTGTACAAGTCGGATTATGATGATGAAGAAATGAGGTAGGTAGGTGTAGGTATTGTACAAGGCTGCAATAGCTTCGTAAAGCTTCTGGCCGGGTTGTACCTAGCTTACCTAACAGCTACGTCGGCGCACGGTATGAAATTGCGATGCGTACAGTACCTAGGTAAAGTTTCCACTATTATTGATGTAGACAAGTACCTCCATATCTTCCTTACTCAGCAGGTGAAATCCCCAAAAGTTCGATGGGTCTCCCGTGTCACCTGATGCTGTGGCTTTACTTCCCACCAGCTGTTCAAAAAACATTGAAAAAATCAAATTGATAATTCACAAGCCACATCTTTAGGACCCACCAACCCGCATTAGAACATTAATCTGAACCTAGTGGGTTGCACACCAGGGCTTCGCCTAAGCCCACAACTGAATCGAATCTTTTTGCGCAAAGTGGAATTTCTGACCTCGCAATTCAACCAACACCAACGAGGAACCTCGCCAAATTTCCTTTCACTCACCACATAATTCCCCCTCCGACAAACCTTCACGATGTCGCAAGCGAGCGTCAAGAAGACTTTCGGAAAGTCCACCCGGGAGGTCCCTCACCCTTCCCAGAAGGCACAGAAGTGGTACCCCGTCGATGATGAGGCCAAGCCCAAGACGGTAAGTTATAACGAAATTAATTGAAGACTCCAACATCATTGTGAAATGTGTGGCATCTGCGAGGAAACACGATGGGAGGGATGGAGAGAGAAAAAATTATGTGATCGCAGCGAAATTCATCTCCGAGCCCGAAGCCGTTGGAGTGCTATATCGAATTTCATATCGAATTTCAATGACACAGTTGGACACATGGATATGCACAATTTACCGCCATCTCTTGGTCTCATTTGCTGACGACAATTTATTCTACAGACCCGCAAGGCCCTCCGCCCCTGGGCCCCGCGAAATTCGCTCCAGCCCGGTACCGTCCTCATCCTCCTCGCCGGCCGCTTCCGAGGCAAGCGCGTGATCCTCCTCAAGAGCCTCGAGCAGGGCGTCCTCCTCGTCACTGGTCCCTTTAAGATCAACGGCGTCCCCCTACGACGAGTCAACGCGCGATACGTCATCGCCACCTCCTACAAGGTCGACCTTAAGGGCCTGGACGAGAGCAAGATCACCGAGGTCGCACAAGCCCAGTACTTCACCAGGGACAAGGCTAAGGACAAGGCCAGCGAGGAGGCTTTCTTCAAGCAGGGCGAGACGCCTCAGGTACGATTTAAACGATCAATTGTCATCGAGAAGGGAAAGATAGCTAATACAGGACTACAGAAGAAGGAGATCAGCACCAGCCGAGCAGCGGACCAGAAGACCATCGACAAGGCTCTGATCGCCAATATCAAGAAGGTAGATCTTCTCGCCAGCTACCTCGCCAGCTCTTTCAGCCTCCGAAAGGGCGACAAGCCCCACGAGATGAAGTGGTAGAAAGATGCTTTCCGGCGAGGGTTCTTAAGGGGAAATTGTTGCTTTAGAGAAAATCACTAAATGACTTTGCGGACGGCGGATCGCGGAACTGGGCTGGCTTTTGCCAATTGCATCTGGACGTTGAGGCATCGGTCACATTGATTCTGGCGTCTGTAATCGAGGTTCTAGTCAATAAACGACTATCAAGGCAACCCTTCATCGCATTGCGTGTGTGACTTTCCATACGTGTTTACTAATATGAATCCGCAGAGGTGAAAAGGTGACCAAGATTCTTAGATGATAATCTACGTTGGTATAGAGGGAGTTTTGAGGGGGGTTAGGAATACGGGAACAGGATACGGCTCCTTTGATTTGCTAGAATTGTTGACCAAGTGATTTAAGTATCTTGCTCAATGATTTATCCATCACGCATCAGCCTGCCGGTCCATGAGGACTTCCCTTGCGGGCATCTTTATTTTACTTGAGATGAGATATGCATAGCAACCTCCAAATGCCCATAGTCTAGTATGCTAAATACTTGTTGCAAAATCCCTTTCCAGGATCATGTGTACTCTCTCGAGTTAGACATTTCGTTCCGCCCAGCTCTGGATCATGCCTTCGGGCGTCGCATCATAGTGCTTCAGTGTGACCTTGCCCGTCGCCTCGTCCACGTAGGTGTTGGCCTGCACGAACACCTTGCGAGGTTGCTTGTTCCGCAGGACCTCATCCCTGACTTTCTTGCCCCAGTATTCCGGATCGACGTTTGTCATGTCGCCGTAGAACTTTGATCCGCCCTCGACGTCCGCTGTGGCTTTGTAGATGTGCAGCTTCTGAAGATAATCGCCCACCGCTTTGCGGCCTACCGTGAGGATCTTGGAGCGATCTAGATTGATCTTGAGGCCACTGAGATCGTCCCCTGTGTAGTCCAGTTTACAGAAGTCATCGCCAGCTTCAAGGAAGCACTTAAGAATGGAAAACCGAGCTTGTGAGTGAGCCTGTCCCCATTTTCTACTCTTGGGGTCCCACATCTCCAATGCTCCCAGACCAGCTCGAGCCATAGTGAGATACGAAGCATAAAGTACGTCTCCTGCTTCGCCGTTTATGTCAACTGAGCCGTCGCCGAACCCGAAGATCTTCAAGACGGGAAATTCGCAACTCAGGTACATCGCAACGAGCTCTGCACGGCACTCTTCGTATGAACCAGCCAAGCTGCCGAGAACAGAACCCCACGTTTGACCAGGCTTGTACCACGTCGTAACCGGTTTTCCGGTTAACGGGGAGATGGGGGGATTCTCCTTATCAAAGTTGAACTCTCCGGGAGATGTCTCTTGTAATAGCTTGCCGCAGCCGTGGCCTGTAAGTTCATGCAATCCTACCTGAACCTCAAAAGAGTCATCCCGGTAACGTTTAATGATCCCAAGGTCTTTCTCAGCAATGAACGGAATTTTCTCGTCCGGCGCCTTTGCGCTCATCACATTGCCGAGAGACACATTTTTGAAGCCCTCAGTTTGTCTGATGTCATCATAGTTGGGGATATTGATTCCGGCTGGTATTCCTGAACCTGCGAATGTCAATACTTCGAGAGATGTGAAGTCTGGAGACAAGAATTTGTCTTTTTCGAAGTCCTTGCCCCATGGCAGAAGTGGGATCAAGGAGGGAGCAGCCTCGACGAGAGCCCCGAAGGCTCGCGTCCGCTCGAGGTTCACAACGGCAGCAAAGCCTTCCCATTCGGCACGGACACCGGCAGGATCACGATAGGTCTCGATAAACCCGAGATTACACTCAACCATCGGGCCGATATCTCGGATCCAGAACCTCTGACTTTCCTTGAAGGCGAGTAGCGATCCATTTTCAAAGGATGTCGCGTAGGCAGAGTGCATCTTCTGCTGGTTCTCGTTGTCCGCATTTTCCGCGGCCTTTTTGGAACTTTCTGTTGCTCCTGCCAGCTCCTTGGAGTAATCACCGTAGACTAAGGTAATGGTCTTCCCCGCTAATATACCATCCTCTACTTTGAATGTGGTCTCCTTCCCAATATCACCACCTTCACTAGGAATCGTGTGGTTTGCCGAGGCAATCCGAATCTCAAATGAGCCATCCTTCTTTTTAGAAAGACGGGTGTTTTCCGGAAGCAGACCTTTCTTCTCCGCCCATGCTGAAATGGCATCGATTTCAACTTTGGTGATATCAGGAGAATCAGGATAGTAGGTGGTCATGTGTCCTTGTTCGGGATAGCCCAGATGTAACAGAGAAGGCTTGTCAGTGGAAAAGATAGCGCCAGAGGTGGCATTGTAGAATTTCTGAGCGTCCGGAGATGTTGCGGCGAGTGCGGTGAAGGCAGATTCAGAGCATCGCGGGATAAACTTGGCATCGCCAAAGCTCTTGTAGTTACCATTGTTTCCCAAGAACTGCGCGGCATACTGAAGGAAGTGGTCTAATTCCTCGTTGGATATGCCAGCCTTGGTTTGCAGTGATTTCCAGTCACCACCGCTACTTTTATGAAGGGCCAGTATGAAGTCGAACTATATCCGGGTAAATACACAGTAAGACGTTTTTGGTGGGGATAACTTACTATTGGCTCAGATTCTGGTGAGATTTGTCTCGCTACGATCCTAGTACCGTAGAATGATGCTCTATTACTGTTTGTTAGCGTTTGACGTGATTCACACCTCAAATAGAGATGTACATTGTAGGAACGAAAGAAAGAGCTGGTACCTGCTGATAAAGTGAGCATATCTCTTCTGCCGATCAGTTAAGGCATCGAAATGCTTCTCTATCTCAAGTCTTACGACACTCGGAGGTGCATCAGCGAGATATTGCTTAAGTTCTTGAGCATCCATTGTAGAAGTAAGGGATCGAATCGTGACTTGGAATGGTGAATTGACCGATAATCTTAGATTGGATAGATTAGAGGGGTTCAAAGAAAATCTAGAGACTAGCTGCCTTGAGGTTCGTGATATCGAAGGCACACCTCGAGTTATGGAAGAGAATAAGACCATTGAAGTTGGGGAGAGAGAGGAGGAGGCGGTTGTTTGCGTTCGTCACCTTCCCGATCCCCCCTAACCTGCGTAGGTACCTAATATTAGTCACCGTGTCGACCGCAACTGCAGATTCTGCCCTCTGTATATGCAAACGCACTTTGGAAGGTCCAATGATTGAAAGACTCTCCAATTCTAGTTTTAGGTAGTGGCTGAGAATGGCCAGTTTTGACTTCCATGGATCCACGGATGGTACAGATCTGTAGGGATCCCCGCATTGCCAGCTACGCCACAAATATACCCTAAGTGACGCTATCTACCTAGCCACAGCCTTAGAACAGCCGATGCGTGGGCGTAGGGCAGAGATTAGATAATATCCATCTTATTCTTAGCATCCTACCAAGTACATATCATCCGTTGTCACTTATACCCAAGTAATATTCAAGTGATGTACTTGTAGTGAAAGAGGCTATTCTGTATATCACATAGTAAGTGAATCGTGTCTCATAGGCTCTAGGAGGACAAAAACAAACCATTTTCAGACAAGCATCTTACTTACCTGAGTTCTTGAATATTCTAATGATGACTGATTGCTACATAGTTGGTAGTTTGTAAGACAGTCATCCTCTCCTATGTGATATCTAGCAAACTCATGGAACATGAACTAAGCTGGAAGCATGTCTTGATAACTCGCTCATTGAGCAGGCTAAAGTGTTCGTTCTTGGTACATGCGTAATAGCAAAGGTGGATATGAAGGGGTTGGGGGATCAGGATCAGGATCAAGGACTGCGAGTCATCTTCGCAACATGATCCGCAGCGCAACTAAAAACTAACGTCAAGTAACGTGTGCCTATGGCGGGTAGAAATCGGTCGATATATCAGGCATGAAGGCATTAGGTAACTGCTCACTATATGAGAGGAGCATATTGGTAGAGAAACATTTATCTGTGTATGAAATAGAGTCATAACTTACCTACCTATGTATACATAGTAACACAGCATTGGTTGACCAAAAATCGTCAGCTGTGTACGGGTACCATGTGGGATGCTGGAAAGGCTTGATCTCGTTTCATTAAGAGGATTCTTAATCGATTAGAATGGACCTCATGACCTCTGCCTGCATGATTATTCCCCAGATTTCATGATTTCGAGCCCCTCGACGTCCGGTCGACCCGAGTAAGCCTTCTCGTGGTTGTGATTCGTCGAAGCTATCAAGTCTCTCCTTATAAACTTGACCAGTTTCCATTCTAGTCTGCTGATATTGTTTTACGAACATCGGAGTTCAAGAGGAGACGCCAAAGCTGATGATGACGGGTATCGAGTTCAGCTTGTTATTGCTTTCTTTGCAGAATCGGTGAAGCTATTTCAAGGAGTCGGGGTGGCCCTGGGAGGCCTGGTCTGTCATCTGCAGTCTGCAGATGCAATGTATGAAAAATCATGCAGACCTAGTCTTAGCGCCACCTAGTATTTCACCTTGGTGTTCAACTCAAGCACTGGACCACAACCAGCGTATACCGCCGGATGATTGGCGAGAGGAGTTCCATTGAGCGGTGAGGGACGATAGTCAGTTCCTACCGTTCTCCCCGTTTTCCCCGGGTCCACCAACACCGATAGTGTCACCCTGTTATAACTGTGGGTGCTCGCGAACAGCAAGCGGATTGGGGACAATTTGTGTGGATACATGAGAGTGGGCTCACCGGGACCACTACCCGAACGGAGAGGAGGCAGAGTCAGTTGAGTTCGGCATGCATGTAGCAATACGAACACCTAATACTTATTAGTGCCGGTATCGAAAAAAGATGTAACCTAAAGGTATGAAAATGTTACCCATCTATGTAGGTACGCACAATAAGAGAAGTAGACCTCGTTCCTATAGGTCGTTCCTCTCCAGCTACAGAACATGGCTGACCTATGCTACCAAATAGGTAACATATACATATATCAAACCTATAATTGATCAGCCGTTGTTGCACAAGGAACAGCATACATATAATGTTGGGGTATGTAGTTCGATAACCATACCAATTAGAAATCTGATAGGTAACGTACCTAGGTATGTATCTATCAACCTGATTTCTTGTTCAATTGCTTGTAGGGAGGTAATAGATTGCGACAGAAGAGTCATTTCGTCACCCTCGCTGTTCCCGTCACGGGTCTCTTAATGTTGTATATGTCGGCGAATAAATTGTTTACCTGTATCCTGTAAGAGCCTAGATATAGGCATTATGATGGCGTTAAAAATCCGGACCAATATGATGGCACGTACTCGGCCCTGGATATACCTTTCCGGCATCCAGGGTTTCTGATAGGACAGAAGTTTTCGTGAACAATATGCTGAAGACTTTAACGACGACAAAGAATCGCGTGCTAAAGATACCTACCATACTAGGTAGTAATATATTTTTTGTATGGTTGTTGTTGAAGGTCCCCGTCATAAATCACCATGTCCATCTAGGTATTCAAGCTCGCTTCAAGCGCTTATTGTCTTATATCGAACAGATGTAGAGCTTATTTTCAGAGAAAACGGTACTAGGTATAAGCAAAGACGGAAGCGATCAGCTCGTGACCCGTAGATTTGTCCCTACATGCCAAAACCACGTTTTCCTCCACACTTTGCCATTCTTACATAGGTAGTACATTAGGGCGGACTTTTTGATGTATCGGTCAGCTTCATCAGGCTTCGATGCTTTGTTCGATAAAATTTCCATCAGCCTAATGTGAATAAGTGGAATACCAAGTTACCTGTGACTAGGTACTATGTACCTAGGCATGTACGTACATGTACCTATTCCACCCCCACGTTACATACCCATATACAATGCCCTAAATTCTTAGTACATTGTAATACAACCAAGTATAGATGTACGTCGAATGCTTTTATACCGAGATGGGAGCAGTTGACTAGGAACCGATGACTGAAGCCGAGCTCGGTATCGAGATACCGAATAATCAGCGGGATAGCAACGAAGGGCGAATGCAGTTAGTAAGAACATACATAAGAATAGAACAAGATAAAAACAGGCGAAAGAGAAATAAAAAGTCGACTGGCAGACTGGTTAATAGGTACCTTAGGTAAATCGAAAAGAATGAGGCGGCCAAAAAGAGGAATCGGGGAAATTTACCTAAGTGGGAGAAGGCAAGAACTAAAAGGGGAATTTTTCTTTTTTCTTAGTGGCTCTTGTTTGATGTCGGTGTGTCGTCAACTCCTTCCCCAAATCTGAAAAAATCGGCCCCGAACCCCTAATATGTGTGGTACCTCGATACATTAGAATTTGTCTGTTACTTCCACTTAGGTATTTTTCTTTTTTTGCCATCCCCAAGTTTTATGTTCAGCCTATTCTTGAACATCCATCTCGACAATGGCAACTCAAATATGTCTCTTATCGGTTACCGAAAACAGCTTAACCCCGTCCACGGTTCACGGCTGTTATTGATCAATGTGTATATTTATCTGCACATCAAGATTGTTGGCTCCTATCAACAGGTTTCTTTTTCTCAGCTTTCCTTATTTTTCCGTTCCTCCTGAATCTCTAGATCATCCGCACCGTGGGTTGGGTAACCTCCAAAAAAGCCATACATTTCTTGATCCTTGAAGACGGGATTTGAATTCACCTCTCGAGCAACGTCTACTGTGGACAAAAATGTGATAAGCAGCAGCGATATACGTCGTAGATCATCGACAACACTCAACATGCCTCGGTCTAGTGGATGCCGTCACTTGTTGGTTTACCTTTGATCTCCTTACATTCAACTCGGCCCTATTTCATCGGTTCTCGCGTTGATGATGTTGGTCCCCCACTCGAGAAGTGTATCTATCTATCTGCCTACTGTTTTTTTATCTGCCATGGATTTTATTATTTTGATGGAGAAATACTTTTGGAGCATCGTAAACCACACCATTAAATCGTTTACCATACCTTACATATTAGTACTATGTATAGTACTATGTATGTGTAGGTACCTTTCTCTTAGTCCCCTTTATCCGCGACTAATCGACCCCTCCCCTCCCTGACGTCGAGCGAAGTCTGGAGCCCCAAGGAGGACTGAATAATGATATATGATTGGTCCATTGCCACGAGAATTGCCTTCTTTGACGTTCTCTTGAATTTCTTTTAGCGTCTAGCCCAAATTGATCCCTGATCCCGCCTCGGGGATCTCAGGTACTAGGCTTTCGCTGAATTTTCCTGTCTTTCTTTTCCCTGCTCCTCCTAGCGGTCGTCGGCACTGTGGTGTGGTACAGCCAGCATCCATGGGATTTTTTGGATTTTTTTCTTCTTTTCTTTTCAGGTACTTCGTCATTCCACGTCTACAGGTGCAAAGCCTGCCTACCTGCTGACGCCCACTTATAAAACCAATGCTTCGCCGGCGCTCATGAAGGGGTCCACAGCCATCTGCCCTAGTTCTACCATATTGCGCTTCTTTAATTACCCCCGAATTTCCTGTATTTTGATCGTTGATCTTTTAATCTCTTGAAACTCGTCGCCAAGTTTGCTACTTTTTAGTATCTTCAAAACCCAATCATACGTTGTTCGTTGTTCGTGCAAGTTGCATGCTCTTAAGTCTTATATACCCCTAGTTCGACTCACATCTAAAGTGGCTAAGTTGCCATTATTTTCCACCTTGCGACTTTCGGCGTCGAACAAGCAAAATACAATACTCAGTATCCTCTTTTCCTACAAGGAAATAAAAGTTGCATAGGTGAACGAGAATGTTGACCTACGACAACCCAATTTCGGTGAACGGAAAACATTCATCTGCGGCTAGCATGGCCGCGACAATTAACACAATGGCTCCAAACCCGAAGCCGATCAACGCTTCTGTGGTACCGGTAACGTCGAACAACTCTATTGCGAAGGTTAATGGCCACTCGGCACCCAAGTACCACCATATTTGGCTAGTTACCGGCCCCGCCGGTTGTGGCAAGAGCACCGTTGCTAAGCATTTGTCAACGGCTCTAAACTTACCTTACATTGAGGGCGATGAGGTATGCTTATAATTCCTGCCTTACTCTATCATTTGTACAAGCCGCTAAACCGCAATTCTGTAGTATCATCCGCAGGCGAACATTGAAAAGATGGCCAATGGCATCCCGCTGACGGATGCTGATCGATGGGACTGGCTTACGCTTCTACGAGATGAATCCCTCCGACAGCTGGCATCCGGCGCTGAAGGAGTTGTACTCACATGCTCAGCTCTTAAGCGCAAGTACCGAGACGTCATTAGAGTGGCTCCGTACTACTCGCACGATGTTGTTCTCCATTTCATTTATCTTCACGCCCCGGAAGATGTTCTTCTCCAGCGAGTTGGGTCGAGACAGGGCCACTACATGGGAGCCAACATGGTTCACAGCCAATTCTCCATCCTGGAACCACCAACGGCGGAAGAGACGGACGTGATCAGCCTCGATGTGAGCGGATCGATAGACAGCATTCTGGAGGAAGCCTTAGGCGAGGTGCTC
Organism: Jackrogersella minutella; assembly: GCA_022578535.1. Lineage (NCBI taxonomy): Eukaryota > Fungi > Ascomycota > Sordariomycetes > Xylariales > Hypoxylaceae > Jackrogersella > Jackrogersella minutella. The sequence continues at coordinate 50,539 of MU388213.1, forward strand.
AAAAAGATCGACGATGCTGCATCAAGCTAGCATGACGAGGCAATGACGCGAGGCGGGACGGCATGGCATGGAATTAACAGGCGCAGGTGCAAACGGCAGAGATATGACGGAGATTAGCGTTGTGCATTCATGTGAGTTCAGGAGTTGGGTTTTTGTCATTCACGTTTTGGCGCAACAATAGAGGCATTTGGGGTGATGGAGCCGCTTTCGAGTAAATCTGCATTACGCAAGCAGCGTGAGCTGCCGTATAGGAGTTTTGGGTATCTATCTCATTGGCTTATAGATGATAATATTAGACCGGCTGCGTGTCCTATACGAGGCGGCTGCAGGACCCGCCAAGCTGTGCTCAGGTGAAATTCATCTACCGGCCTTATGAGGAAGGTGTCGAGACCTTTGCTCTCCCATTAGAAAACCCGATTACTAAGGTAGCAGTACTAAGGGAGTTGTGATTCGAAGACGACATAGCTTCCGCCACCATCTGCCGCGTTTACGTTACGCTGCAAAACTACGTCATGTCCAGAATATACCGAAGCTAGAACACCTAGAAAAAACCCATCGTTTCTTCTAGGCATCTATGTACTAACATGAGCAGTTACCTATTTTGGGTCCGACCGGTGGGACGTGGGATCATCCTTGCAAACGCACCCAAGATCCGCCAGATGCAGCCGGGGGCGTCTACATACATATACCTACATGAAAGAGCCCAGGGGGGAAAGGGAGATGACCATTGGACATTATACGTTCTATTACTTCAGAGTGCATATCCGAGCAAGAAAAGCAAAAACCTGGAAGAAACTCCTTTTTTTTTTTTTCAATCCCGGGTCAAGGAAAACGGGTAAACAGTTTCGATGATGCTTAACATTCTTTACTACATCCAGACTCATGCAGCTTCAACACTTGTACGTGGCTGGTTCTCATTTTTCTCGCGCGTGATCTTCAATCCCTTACCGCGAACAGGTTTCTCATCTGACGGGTGTCTGGGCGCTGGGTTAACAAGAATTTGATAGGATCTTAATATGTGGGAGTTCGAGGCGAAAGAACGAGGGGGGGGGACTGGACGCCACGATGTATGTATGTATGTATAAGTGCCAAGTTTTTAAAGTCCGTCAACCACGCGACTGCAGAAAAAAGACAAAGAGCAATGAGGCTGTTTATCAAGAATACAGGCGGGGTTCTGTGCCCAGAACTGCCGTCTCTGAGGTTATATGTAGGTTATAGGGGGGAATATACTATACTATACTATGCTATATGCTATGCCCATGCCCATCATGCTAGCCTCGCGACTATGTATGGTTCTGTATATGACATATCACATCCTTACAAAATCAAAGCATGCCCTCCTGCATCCCTCGGCACGCGAAGTCGGCTCACGTTACGCAGGTGGCGTTTTCTTCTTCTTTCATTATCTCCCAATCCAGCGGGGTTAATCTTAGGCATCAAGGGGGGGGAGGGGGGTGGGAATCATCGCAGATGCAGGATCATAACGTCGGGGTCCTCGACGATGCGGCGCACGACGTCGGCGGCGCGGGCCATGGTGGCGCCGTCGACGACGCGGTGGTCGGCGCTCCAGCTGAAGTTGCAGACGTGCCTCTTGACGACGTTGTCCTCCGCGTCGAAGGCGGGCGCCGCGCGCACGCGCCCGACCCCGAGGATCGCCACCTCCCTGTCCACGATCACGGGCGACACGTACGTGCCCCCGATGTTCCCGATGTTGGACACCGTGATCGTGCCGCCGCTCAGGTCCTGGTGCGACAGCCTCCCGGCCGCGGCCTGCGACTGCAGACGGGACAGCTCCGCGGCTACGGACAGCACGCTCCTCGCCCCTACGTTCTTGATCACGGGCACTAGCAGCCCCGAGGGCGTGTCCATGGCGACGCCTATGTTGTGCTGGCTGCGGTGGACCAGCGTCGGTTTGGAGGTGTCAGCGTCCATGTCCACGCGTGCGTTCAGTATGGGATACTGGTGTAACCCTATAGAGACGGCTTTTATGATAAAAGGTAAGTAGGTTAATTTCGATACCTCTCCCTCCTTCGCCGACTGCGAGACGACCGTATTGAGTCGTCGTCGCAACTCGTGTAGCTGGGAGAAGTCGATCTCGTCGGCGTAGAGGAAATGTGGTATGTTCAAGGACCGAGTCATGGTCTTGAACATTTGAAGTTGCGTGTTTGTTAGTTGTACAGCCGTCTCGGTTTGCTTAGCCGTGTCCGCTGCTATGCTAGGGGGTGTTCCCCCTTGTTGGGCGGACTGGGTGGGCGAATCTCTCCTTTCGACGAATTTATAGATATCTTCCTTCAAAACTCGGCCATCCTTCCCTGTCCCATCAATTTCCATTATATCGATATTCAATTCTTTAGATAGATGCCGAACTGCAGGAGTTGCCAGGGCTGCACACTTCCCCTTCTTCGCGGGAGGTGGCTGGGACTTTGGCTCTTGTTGTGTAGAAGATTCGGTGGTAGTATTAGTAGAACCATTGACCGGTGGAGGTTTGCTCAATGAATCCTTGTTCAAGGGCTCAGAGGCACCCTCTCTCGCAGGTTCGGGAGCGGTGAGGGCGTCCAAAGCTTCCTGACTTGCGCCGCCTTGTATGTCGATATCAACGAACGGTTTGCCTACTTTTGCCATTTCACCGGCCTCATAATACAATTTCTTCACTACACCCGAGAACCGGCTTGTGATCTCGACGGAAGCTTTGTCGCTCTGGACTTCGCATAAGGGCGAGAACTCTTCGACTCGAGCGCCGGTCTCGACGAACCATTGTATAATTTCACATTCTACGATGCCTATATGAGAGTTAGATATATGGACAAAGGCATTGGGTATAGAGAGAGATATCGGGATTTACCTTCGCCAATGTCAGCAAGTAGAACCGGTTTCACCACTTGCAAATTCCTGGTGAGATGGAAACTTCTTATTAGAGCGGCACGGACTTGTGACTCGGCGGTACGGTTTAGACCCCTGTAGAGTCGCCATTGTCGTTGAAGTGCTCGAGAACTACGCTGAAGAAACATTGTATATATAAGAAAGTATCTAGAAGATGAGATAATAGAATTACATTACATTTTGAAGCGTTGAAAAGTGAGAGAAAGGTAGAAGAGGGGAGTTGATTACCCGTATCTGACCTTCCCGCCATTCCCAAGTGACGACTGAAATCCCCCACATTGGGCCGTCGCTATCCGGAATCTGGGGAAGCCGATAGTGGCCGCGAGCCGCCGCCTTTGATAAGCAATTGCCCCCACTTATGATTGGCTGACCATGTCATTGGGTTCCAATGGTGTCGTTCCTGCAGCTCGGGAACCTTGATGAGCGATAAACTATTTTTATTTATATTTTTTTCTTCTTTGGTAATAAAAATTTTAGCTCCAACTCTGAACAAACTTTCGCGGCGTAACGTGCGGAGCGATAACGGCAGCACCCGTTTCAACGTCAGCCCTGTGCCTTCTAACTGAATGTATTATTAGCAACTATATCTCCTCGAATCATGTCGTTCGCTCGTAGGCCTAGTCTTCTATGTCTCCTCTGCCAATCGAGAGCCTTTAGTACTTCTTATCGACTTCTAGCGGAGCAGGGTGCTACTGCTGCGAAAGCGGCTACCACCACCACCACCACCACCACCACCACCACTAAAACCGATCAGCCAGGAAAACCGACGACGAAGACGCCGGGTAAACCCATCCCTCCTCCGTTAGCGCATGCACCCCGAGGATATGGCAGGCGGCTCGAGAAGTTCACACCCACGCCGCTGGGCCGGCCGATAGGCATGGAGCAGCCACCGAAAGAGGGCGAGAACACGGGCATAGACACCCGAACATTCCGGCAGCGTCGCGACGACTTTGTCAGCTGGGAGAAGCACTTGAAGAAACGGGAGATGCTGTATGACGCACCGCACCCTCGATTAGGCATTATCATTGGGTTGAGGTAGCTAGAGAGCTAACGTGGCTACCGCTTCATAGGAAGAAAAAGATGATACGCCCGTATTTCCGCGACTGGGGTAACTTGGCATTCCACAAGGGAAAGACGTTCATCGCGCCGCCGGGCGTCTTCAAGGGAGACCTATCTCTGTTCTTCCCGAACATGTACGGCCAGACGCTACTCAAGACCGATCGCGGCCCCCGCAACACGACGCCCGCCCTCAAGGGCAAGGTCTCGGTCATCAGCGTGTTCAGCAGCGTGTGGGCCGAGAACCAGACCAAGACGTTCGTGTCTAAAGAAACCAACCCCGAGCTCGAGAGCGTCCTGGAGAAGAACAAGGACGTGGCCCAACGGATATGGATCAACATCGAGGAGAACAGGTTCAAGGCCCAGCTGATAAAGCTGTTTAAATGGAGCATCAGGAGGCGCATAGGCCAGCCGAATTGGGGTCGGTATTTCGTCGTGCGGAAAGGTATATCCGATGACATTCGGGAGAGCATCGGCATTTTGAATAAGAGCGTCGGCTACGTATACCTCCTCGATGGCGATTGCAAGATACGATGGGCCGGTAGTGGTAATAGCGAAGCTCACGAACGAGAGGGTCTAGTCAAGGGGTTTCAGCGACTGCTGGATGAAAAGAAGCCAAGTAAAGTAAAAGCTGAGTAAGCCATGTATCACTATATGCAATAATGTAAAACGATACCCGTCTCTCCTAGGAGCAAACTGAAGGAGAGCAAAAGGCTCGACACTTGAGACTTCTTCCTAATTCGCATATTGAGCAACCATAATTATAACCATGATGTCAATTCTCGCCCTCTCGATAGACTGCATGTGACCAATTCTTTGACAGGTATCATCTGCTCATATTATACATCGTACTTTCAGGGCCCCTCAGGAAAATCACCGGAACGCCTTGCAGGACACTAATGCAACTCGAAAAAGCCAAGGTATTTTTCATCCCAGTCCAAAATACAAACAGGGGGGTATTGCCTTATCTTCGTCACCCTACCCTTATAAGAAAAACCAGAAGATGACGAAGCAGAAGGCGATGAAGCCTCCCATGATGAGGCTATCCCGTCGCTTTCGCGCCGAGATCTTGCCGATTATGGTGTTTAGACCGGGGACTTGGCTCGCGGCCAGGGTGATCCTCCTGTTGATGTTTGCTATGGTCTCTCGTTGCACGATGAAGTTCTCGTTGGTCGCGTACGCCTGACTAAGGACGCTGTCCACCATGTTATGGCTGTTGTCGATGCGGTTTCGCTCGTCCAACATATACTCGGCCTCGGCGGCTTCTGGGTTGTTTGCCCGGTACGTCTGGATGTCGTCTCGGACGTTGGATAGTAGGTTTGCGCGGTTCCTCGCTTCTTGCAGGGCGGACCGTAGCCGCCCAAGATCTCGTCTGTGTTCGGCGAGCTTCTCGCGGAGGAGGGAAAGGTTGTTCTGCTTGAGAGCGGAGGATGTAAGGCTCGCTTCCGAGTCTAGGAGCCGCCCTAGTTGATTGACGACATTGTCCCTCTTCAAATAGAAGTTAGCCAAGAAACCGACGTTGTTGTATGATGAATATAATCTACCTTATCGAGTATCTCCTCCAACTTTGCTTCTGTCTCTCGTTCTTCCTTGCTCGGCTTAGGCGGGATATTGGCGACGGTGGAGAACTGCGAATATGTATGAAAGAGTGTCTCCGTCTGCGAACAATAGGATTAGTACAAAGCTCCCTGCCACTGCGCCTAACGCTTGTGTTTCATTACCTGAGACTCTAAGCTCCGAGCTTGCTGTCGCAACTGAGCCCAGCCTTGGTTCCCCGTCGGCGCTGCCATGACTATGTTTAATATGCGTAGATCAAGGATGGATGCCGATTTCCAAAGGCACTAGTCATCCCTAAGCCTAAGGTAAATCGTGAAAGAAGTTGCGTCACGGCTATCGTTCGATGCGGACGTCCAATTCGTATTACCGGAGAGGGCGCTGAGAAATAGGAGATGTTGGGTATTACTCCATCCAAAAGGTTCTAAGTTGGCTGTCGGTGTAGTAGCTTTGTATAAATTGCCAGATATGTGCCTAGGTGTAGGGACCGTTTGTAAGTTGTAAGTGGCACGTTGATGATGATTAGTACTGGGTTTGGTTAAGGTATTCAATGATCTCGTACTTGGCATTGATTCGATACGTAACGTGCTTTTAGTGCCTCCAATAAATGAATATCTCGAAACCCCCGGTAACTTCAAATTCAGCCTCTGAACCCCCGTGCCACAAGACCCAGTTCTATGTTTGTGGCTCGTGCAGTACGTAGGTACATTTCTTGAAGTCTCGTCTATCTGCAAAAGGGCGGGTCTTTCTACTTAATAATTAATCACCTGACCAAACTTTTTAGCCCACAACCCTACTGCGAGGAATTCAATTCTTTTAGTTACTCTACCAAAAAATCTAGGCCGAAATTTCACGACAACACGAAAAGATTATCCTTCCCGACATCGACCTCAATTTCGTCTCAACCACAACCATTCAAGATGGTAAGTCAAGATCAATCATTTCAATGCGATTCAATGCGATTCAATGCGCGCATGTCGAGGAATCGAACTGGCAGCTAATTAATAATTCGTGTAGTCGACTTCCAAGGTTAAGACCGGCCAGCTCTGGAACAAGAACAAGGACGACTTGCTCAAGACGCTCGGTGAACTCAAGACGGAGCTAGGTCAGCTTCGCATCCAGAAGGTCGTTTCCTCCGGCAGCAAGCTTAACAAGATGTACGTCTATACCATATCGCCTCGACATTATCCGCATGCTTCCCCCACTATATCGCGATCTTCACGAAACCCGCGCGGCAGTCACACGATACATACAAAAGATAAGAATGTGTATGGAATCATTATAAACTAATCATTGTACTTCATCTATAGCCACGACATCCGAAAGTCCATCGCCCGTGTCCTCACCGTTGTCAACCTTAAGCAACGATCACAGCTCCGCTTGTTCTACAAGAACAAGAAGTACCTCCCTCTCGATCTCCGACCCAAGCAGACCCGCGCCATCCGCCGACGCTTGTCGCCCGAAGAGAAGTCCAAAACCCTCGACAAGACGCGCAAGCGGGCCACGCATTTCCCCCAGCGCAAGTACGCTGTCAAGGTATGCCGACCCCCCTATTACAACTAGTGAAGAAGGGACCTAAGATCATTTAACTAACATAATGGGGTGCCTGTAGGCTTAGATGCTGTTTTAAAATGTGGCAAGGGGGAACGCGGACTGGGACGCTTACTATGGTTGTAGACGGGCGTCGTGGTCATTCCATAAAAGAGGAATCCTGATATTTGCATGGCATCACAAGGCTTTTTCGGTTCATAGGTGTTTACGAGGTCACACTTCGCAGTCAATGTCACTGCCCAATGCAAAAAGACTTGCCTTCGGGCACTGAACAATTATTTTCCCGACTTATTGATGCTACGTGACCTTCTAGATTGGGAACGAGAGGAGTGATTATATTACGACAACAGGATATACCGTTTGGGTTCAGTTGGCCAGTTTGACTTCCTTAGATGCAAGTGAATCTTCAAGTACCCGATCAGTTAGTATCGAAGAATCACGGTTTGATCTAGGTAGACAGATGGTAAAGTACTAAGAGGTTAGCTCCTAGATCAGCCAGCGTAAGACATCTACATAATGCTGCAACTACACTTGACAAAGCTACACTGCCGGTAGGTAGATTATGACTTACCTCGGGGGACAGTCCTAGTCAAGGAAAACCTAGGGGTCCAGGACTCTACATATTCAAGTCTTGGCTATTAGGTGAAAATCCTTCTCGAATGTCTATTCTACGCTCTATGGAGAATGACAGTCCTATTCATCATATACTCTAGCACAATTTCATATTACCAATGTAAATCTTCTTTGGTATTCTTTCTTAAGTCAAAAAAAAATCTATAATTCAAGGGAGCCAGTTCGTATATGATTATAAATCCCATGTCACGATTATTAGGGAATATCAACTTTACATCGAGGCTCCTTCGCAATCCTCGGCGCCGGCACATCCCTTACATACCTACTCAAATAAAACATTGTATACTCTCCAACGTAACGCCGATCACCAATCACTTATTACGCGATCCAAGCTGCTCGGCTCATTAAGACTCGGCTGAAGCTATCGGTGGGACCAACAACTTGAACCTACTAAACCGCTGGGTCTGACTTAAGAGGCGAGTAGTAGGTAGGCATACATACATACTTAAGTCGTCTAGATAAAACATACACTGGCGCGACAAAAGGCCGCAAACCATCTTTGCTTTAAAGCTTACTGCGTTGGCATGTAAAATGGGAAATAAGTAATATGTTTAAATAACGCTTAGATGTCTTATAAATTCAATGATCGCTAATGATCGCTTTTGTCCGCCCTGATCCATGGACTCCAAAATTGCTTCCTACTAGAGCCAGCGGTCTCAGGACCTTCGACGCCATGGAAGATCGTTGCTGTATGGATCTTTAAGATATGATACGCCGTTCATCGCTTTATTCGTCAATTACGAACGAAAAAATTGCTCATCCCCACCAGTTCTGCTGTTTAGACTGCCTACCTCCTAGTTCATCGGAGGGGGGGAGGGCCCTATCAGCCCCTCTGCGGTTCTTCAGGATGGAAGATTAATAACCTTGTGGCAGCTGAAAATGGGTATTTGTTGCCAGATTAAAATCTGGAACATTATAAGGATATGCCAAAGAACCCTGAACTTGGACTCGAACCTGTTGCTGGTTATCCATAGAATACGTCCAAGATTTTGGCATTTGGATTTGAGTCAGCGGCTCGTTAGCCTGAGAGTACATCCAAGACCCCTAGCCTCGGATCTGAGTCTGCTGCTCGTTATCCAAAATAATAGCATCTTGCGGTGTCTCTGGGGAGATGGGGCTCAAAGGAGACGGACCTGCCGCCGTTCGGGCCTTCTGCTTCTTTTTCGGCCTGTCATGTCTTGCCTGATGTCTTCGAAGTTGGTCGATTCTTATGAATTGGCTGTTGCAGCCCGGCTCTTCGCACTTGAACTTGAAGTCGGGATTGTGCGTCTTCCTGTGTTTTGATAAGTTTGACGACTCACAGAAGCGCTTGCCACATATGTCGCATTCCAGGGGCTTCTCGCCTGTGTGGGTGCGCTTGTGCATTGCTGCTTTATATTAACTCTTTGCTTGACACTACATATCCCTAGTGGCAACTTACTCAGAGCGCTCTTCTGCTTGAAGGCCTTGTCACAACCTTCATAGTCACACTTGTATGGTGTTTCCCCCGTATGTGTCCTCACATGTTGGTCGAGAGCTTGCTGTGCCGAGAATCCTTCACCGCATATATCGCATTTATGCGGTTTGTCTTCGCGACGATTAGTAATGTTTCTTATTCAAATTTAGTTGTGTATGGCTTACAGGCGGTGTGTGTTGCTAGATGCCGGCGTAACTTGTTGCGTGATGCAAATACTTGATCACCACGACGTGTACAGCCTTTCCAGAAACAGAGATACTTTGTCTTATTTGTTAACGACGCAATATGGTCGTTGCATAAGTGGTCATGTAGAGAACACGGATCGTTGCAAATATGCCCGCAGACCTTCGCCTGAGTCTTTAGTCCTCCAGGTGAAATAACCCATTGACATATATGTTCGGTTACATTCGATTGCGCGAAGGACTCTTCTAAAGGTGGCACCGAGTCCATCTCAGAGGAAGACGAAAGGTTTGTATGAGCATGGATGGGCAGAGAGTGTGACCGCGCAAGATCTGGTGGGTGATCAGTAGGGCCAACAAGCTGGCATCCATACTGCGGGAAGTCATGTTGCTGTTGCTGCTGCTGTTGGAGCTTCGCAATAGCCGGCGCACTCAAGTCTCGTAGGGTGATGGCGACATCGTGTTCCGTGTTTGTATGGTTGCAAGGCGGTTTACTTGGAGTAGAAGTTATCTCTGCTGGTGGCTGTATGGTGTTGTGCCAGCCTTGATTCAGAGCCCACATGTCACTAAGGGGTTGTGAGCCACTGTCGAGACAATGCAGGTCATCGCAAGGAGTTCCATCCCCGGAACAATCTTCTTCTTGACAAACCTGAGTAGAACAGCATTCGCTCGAGCACGAGTATTTACTGCAGTTTACAGATGCGCAATCGTCGGGGACCGGGCGCTGCTGCATGGGAAACCCTAGATCTGAGGCGTTGAAATGGTTCCCGATGAGCGACTCGCTGTTGGAGGCATGATGGCCCGGCCTGATGTCGCCGTACTTCAGGTCCATATCCGGGAAACCTTCCGAATATAACGTGTTAAACGGGAATTGGAAGGAGTTATCGGGTAGGTGATAAGGATATGAGAAGGACGGGAAGTTGACCCGTGATCTCGAGTTAAAAGGAGTCGCATATGTGTTCCGGTGTAATGGTTGGGGGGCATAAACCCCCAAGCACTTGTCGATGCATGAATCATCATGAGAGGTGTGGAAGAGATCCAAAGATGAGGGTTCTATCGTGTCAAAAGATGAAGTAGAAAAGGAAAAAGTGTCATCAAAGTTGTGATTACTCGGCGCAATAGAACTGGCGAGTCTCTCCATAGAAGGCGACGAAGTCAGGGAAGGGATGCCGCTATAGTTTGCGTCATTGGGATCGACGGAGTCGTCCATCCTTCCATAGATAGTCATGCCGAGTATTCTGCTTAAGCATGGCCTGGCTAGAAATAGAAGCCTGTTCGCTAGTAATTTCTTAGTAGCTGAGACGAGGCGCTTTGTGAAAGGTGAATGATATACGAGTTAGTTGGTACCAAGATAGTATAGGTATTGGCCAGTGCGTTAACGAGTAATGAGATCTCGGGTCGGATGGATCGACACCGACCACAAAAAAAAAGAACGATAGGAATTGAGGCTCTTGTGGTCTGGGTATGTTAAAGGTAAAATATTAGAAGGTAAGAGAGAGTTGGTGTGGGCAAATGGCGGAATTCAAGTCTGCGGTTGAGAACCTTGATGGACCTTGATGGCTAGGCCTTGAGTAGTTTCCCAATGATACTTAGGTGGGAGTGACTTCCTCGTTACTTTTTTTTAAGCTTTTTTAAATCGCTATCCTCTGCCACAGTACCTAACAGTACCCATTCCAACGAAGACGTTTAATCCTAACCCCTTCGTCGTCGCCGTCCCTTCCCCCTTTCGAAACGCAACCAGGCCTAGGCCTGTCTCTCTTTGTCTTTTGTCCCTTAATATCGTTATGTCGTTACTGTGCTTAGTCGCATGATGCCCAGGGCAGGGGGAGTAGGATTCGGGTATGCGCTTTTCTTCTGGCGCTGACGTTGTTTCTCACCAATGATTGTGCGCGGATTTGTTAGAAATGTCCATGTGGGGTACCAATTTTTCGAAGCCCGTGCCTCATAGCACAGTTGGCAAGGCGCAACTGTCGCAAAGTTGCGAACCTTGACCATCAAGGTTCTTCTATAGAGTGGGTCTCTCCCGCTACGGGCACATGCAACACGCACATAAGAAGCTGGAACGATGAGGGCACAATTCAGTACTTGCTCGTTACGATTCCGAGGGATATAAAATGTTAAATGGATACAATTACGTCTTTACTGATCACTCATATAAAATGTATTTCTTTATCTATGGCTACGAATGTAATGATGCAGTAATAACACATCACCTCTTACTCCTATAATGAAATATCCTTTGTGGCTACAAAATTCTTCTATTTAATCAATATAGCTTAGCCTATTTCTCTAGCTGTTTGCTAGAACATAAAGATTCACATCCATCCAATATCTCAGAATTGCTTGTGCTTTGAAAAAACAACCAATTCCAGCCGTAAGTACAGTGCATGTACATTCTACCCCTCTGGCCCCCGCATCATTTCTTTCCAGGGGTCCTAAGCTTCGTTCGGTAAGGAACGCTCAACCAAACATCGCCCGGGCGCAACTGAACCTTACCCAGCTTACGTAAACCTCGTGCATTAAGAGATCTTGAGCCTCAACATCCAATCCCCCATTGGCACAGCCCTGCATCCCACGTCACATGGATGGAAGACCGTCCATTCCGCCTTTTGTTTAACAAATTGCCAACCAGCAAACGGGGAACCACTTAACTTATTTCAGACGAAAACGTAGCAACACAACCCTCGGTCCCGCCTGCCTCCTAAGGCACCTTTTTTAAAAAACCAAAAAACAAATCCTAGGAGGTATCTAGTGCGGCGGATTCGGAAGCAGAGTTAGCCTAGACAACCTTAACTTCGGTACTAGCCCGGCGCCCGCGCCCACATCTTCCCAACCGCAAACATGGGAAACATCTGCGGCAAGGCCGACAGCGAGAACTTCTCGCAGCCGGGCCGCGTGCTAGGAGCCGCCCCTCCGCAGCCCGAACGCGCATCCGTGCCCGCCAAGGTCGGCGGACCGCCCCGGACCCTAGGAGGAGGAGGAGGGGGAAGCTTGCCGGGCCCGCAGGAAAGCAGCGCGGCGGTCGAAGCCAGGCGACGAGCCGCCGAAGCCGCAGAGGTACCGTCTCTTACCCGCCCCCTTTACAAGCTTTGACCCATGGATCATTCATTCTAAACGCTTGCTCGCAGGCAAGAGCCCAGGCCGCGACGTCCAAGTCTACGGGGAAGCTAGGCACGCAGCTGGCCGCGCAGAAGAAGCAGACGCGCAACGAGACGCTCAAGGAGATCAGCAACAGCGAGATACGGCAGCGAGATGCCGACGAGGCGGCACAGGCGCGGACGCATAATTAATTAATCTACGCACGTGGGGTGTGAGAGATCGAACGAATTTGATTTTCCAATTCTTTAATAATTGCTAACAATTGTCCGCCCGTCCCTCACTACCTGAGGAGCCTTCCCTCATCCAGGTTCGTTTGCATACGTTCTGCCAGGCGCTTCGCTCCGTTGAACGCCATCATCCCTTTGTAAATAGAGAGCACTGTTTGATCATGCCTTGCCTTAGATATTGATTTACATTTGATTCGCACGCAAGCCTTGAAGCCTTTACGTGACCGTATATCTACCACCAATAGGGGCCCTACTATCCGCATCAGCGGCTGCTATGGTACCCTCCTTCAGCAAGCGGGTAAGCTCGGCCATAGCATTCGCTACCATAAGCTCGGTGTCGCCCTCCACCAGGACGTAGAGCTTAGGCTCGCCGCCTGGTGGTACATCTTTTCCAAGTGGATAGAAAGTGCCTTTGTTGGTGATGGACGTCCCAGTGGCTTCGAGGATCTTAGCGACGTTGGTCCTATTGGTAACAGCCCAGCGAGCTTTCTGAGGGAAATCATTGATTTCGAGGGTTGCGTGGAATGCACCGGCATCTGGGCCTTTGTTGTCGATTGGTTGACCTGGTCTCAATTGACCGGCACGGCCCAGACGAGCATTAATTGCGTTGATTGCAGAAGATACCTTGTCCAAGGGGTTGTTACCACTCGAGGACGGCGCTGCCTCTTCCCTCTTATGAATGGTGAATTTCGGTTCGAGATCGACCTTAGGAGCAGCAGTATCACGAGAGATGATACCCGAGGCCGCCGTCTGGATAGCTGACAGAGCCTTATCACCCTTCTTATTATCCTCGCCAGTTTTCTCCTCCTTCTTCTCTTCTTCTTCATCGCCTTCTGTCCTATGAGACTTTCGTTCTCTTAAGCGGGCTGCCTCCCTCTCTTGGTCAAGACGCTCTAGTCCTTTACCGCCAAAGCCCGACTGATCCTTGGCCTTGCCTGACTTCACCTTGTCCCTGAAAGCCTTGCGCATTTCATCTAGCTGTGGCGGGATTGGCTGGCCGCTCTGCTCCAGGGCCTTCGCAATTCCCGGTGCACAGTTCTCCTGGTCTCCTGTGACGAAACTGACAGCCGTCCCCTTGTTACCAGCACGCCCGGTGCGGCCTGCGCGGTGCACATAATCTTCGAGATGGTTAGGGGCATCGTAATTGACAACTAATTTCAGTTGCTTGACATCGAGACCACGAGCCGCCACAGACGTTGCAATAAGGATTGGAACAACACCATGCTTGAAATCTTCAATAGTCGAGTCTCTGTCAATCTGATCTTTCCCACCATGAATTGACATGCAAGGGTAGCCTTTGCGCAGCAATTCCTTCAGCAAGTCGTCTGCCTTCTCCTGACGCTCTACGAACACTAGAGTTCGAGCATCTTCGTCCTTGTCGTAAAGCTCACCAAGAAGCTCCAGTAAGCGGACAAACTTGGTATTCTCTTCTCGAATTTCGACTACCTGAGTAATTTCGGGGGCAACAACACTTCTACCTCCTACAGTGATCTCTACAGGGCTGTTCAAGACCTTCTTAGCCAGAGCGTCCATGATACGGGGCATTGTAGCCGAAAAGAGGATCGTCTGACGATCGGGCCGCATGTTGGCAAATATCTTCATCACTTGGGGTTCGAACCCCATGTCGAACATTCTGTCCGCCTCGTCGAGGACAACGTACGTAACCCGCTTCAGGTTTGTTACGCGGCCTTGGTTGGCCGCTAACAGATCAATCATGCGACCTGGAGTGCACACGACGATCTCTGCACCCCTCTTCAACTCAGCTATGTGATCTTTGATAGGGGCGCCACCATACGCACAAACCGCCCGCAGGTTCATCGATTTTAGGAACGGTTTGCAGTCTCGATGTATTTGAGTAGCCAACTCACGCGTAGGAGTCATAATCAGGCCAATGGGTCCTTCATTTTCCCTGAGTGGACGTTGATCCTTGATGTGTCTAAACATAGGTAAGAGGAAAGCGAGTGTCTTCCCCGAGCCAGTTTTTGCAACACCAATCACGTCTCGGCCAGACATGATGGCAGGGAACGCCTGCATTTGAATCGGCGTAGGTTTTTCGTAGCCAAGGCTGTCGACGATGTCGAGAGTCTTTCGCGACACGGCGCATTGAGACCATTTTTGTACTGGTTTAGGTACGTCCTTTCCAGAGACCTTGATCCCATCTAGTTCAATACGTAGATCGGCTAATTCGGCCTCGGTCATCTCTGCTAACTCAGCTGGCTCGGCCCAGAAATTCTTTCGAATGGGTTCTATGTCAATTTTGCTGTAGTCAACAGACGGGATGTCCTTCTTCTTGCGGGCTTTCGCCGCGATAGCCAAGAACGAATCGGGGTCCACATTTTCATTACGATAGTCGAACTCGTCGTCACTGAAGTATGCTTCAGGTTCCTGTGGGGTTTGACTCTGGTTTAAGCTTGCCTTGGAAGGTTTATCCACAACAGGCTTGGCCTCGAGGTCATTCATGAAAGCGTCCAGGGGATCAACGTCATCTTCGTCGACTTCCATTGCCTCATTCGGTTGGGTCGCTTGATTGACGCCGTTTGTCTCTGGAATGGCATCCTCTTCGCTTTGATCAACTTGCATTTCAGATGCTTGCTGGGCGTTCTCTTGCGCGATACGTTCTTCTCGTCTTTCTTGAGCTGCTCGAGCGGCGGCGGCTTCTTCCGCTTCGTCTCCAGCGAAATGATCTGCGACGTCGTCGTCCTCGTCCTCTTCGTCCTGATTTTCATATGGTGTATCATCAACGTTGCTAAGGGGCAGCAGGGAGGGCAGCTTAGCAAGTTTTCTGTCTGATGCCTCGTCCTCATCAAGAATTAACTTTCGCTTCTGCGAAATCTTCTCGGTTTCTGCATTCTGCTTGTGGAAGCCAAAGCCGCTAGCTTTAGTCCTACTTTGTGGAAGAGCAGAGACTGCATCAACTCTCTTAGTAACACGCAGAGGATCGTGTCGACGAGGATACTCACCACTTGGGGTTTTAGCTACTATGGGGAGGTTTGTGGTTGTTTGGCCTACAACGACACCCAGTTTAGGGGCGGCACTGGAGAGGTGCGCTTTGGGAGTAGACTTTTTCGCAATAGCCTTAGGATCAAATTTACCGGCGAACGAAGCTGCCGGGGGGGAGGCGTGCGCCTCAGCAGGCGATATTGGCGTCGGAGATGCTCCTGCAAGTATTGTATTAGAGGGTGCAGTGTTAGCCTTTTCGTCCATTTCAGCTAAAAGCTTCCGAGTTCCGCCTGGGGTCGGATCTTTCTGCTTCTCCTTCTCCTCCTGTTTCTTCTTCCATGCTGCCAGTTTTGCAAGTCGTTCGACTTTCTTGTCGGCATCAGATTGGGCGGGCGCGGGTTTTGTTTTCAATTCTGCCTGTAAAATTGTATTAGCATCTATCATATAATGAAGCTCGTTGACGCCACATACTTCTGACGTTTTCGCCTTGGTGGCATCGATGGGCGCGGAGCCTCGTCCACGACTATCACCTCGCCTACTGCGCGGATGGGAGTCAGCAGTACCTTCGCGTCGTCCTCTTCCTGGATCACGGGACTCGTCTCGCCTGTTTCGGTGATCTTTGTCACTGTCACGATCACGGCTTCTCCGCCGGCGAGGCTCTGAAGAACGGTCTCTTTCTCTATCTAGGGGGCGATCACGCGACCGCCTACGGTCCCTTCCGCCTCGATAGTGGTCGTCATCTCGACGATCTATAGAACGGTCACGTCGGCGAGGTTCATGGACCCGGTCTCGGTCCCGGTCGCGAATTCGACGCTGCACCAGTGAGTTGTTAGAGAAATAGGAGTGGCGAGATTCATCACGTCGCCTTACATCATGTGGGCTCCGAGAGCGAGTACGGCGTCTTGGATCTCGGGCAAAGTCTCGACGATCCCGATCCCGATACCGGTCTCGATCTCTTCTATCGTCATCTCTACGGTGTCTTCTTGAAGGTTGCTGGCTTCCTGCTGGAGTTGGTGAGCGTGAGTCTCTGAGCCGAGCCATGTTTTTATTTTAAAAGATAGTACGGCTCGGTCGCACTACAATGGTGAGAGCTACCAGAGGGACTCGAGGAAAACTTCAGGTTAGACGACCAGACTTAATAGAAAGACCACCTAGATAGAAGTATAAAGATTATATCGCCTTTGTTTTATACTGGGAGATTGATTGATGTAGTCGTGTTGGATCTCCCTTGAACTCGTGGATATGATGTGTGATGTGTGATGTGTGATGTGATGATGGACCATGGATGGATGATGGGTCGGGAGTTGACTCTGGTAGGTACACAAACCAAACCTGCCTATCAAAATCTATGTACATGGATTACATATAATTTTTTTACTTTCAACGCTTTGCAACGATTCGGCGGCTTAAAATTTAAAGTATGTGGCTCATGCTGTATTGCTGCTGATGTACCTACCCAAAATCTAGCAGTCTGGCAGTCTGGGCATAATACTTGCATTAGTATGTGGCTGATTTTATGCATACATCCACACACATGGATGTTAGGTCCGCTTAAGTAGGTGTAGCTACCTAACTAACTTATACTGCTTGACACCTAATTCGCTAATTGAGGTGGGGGACATAGCTTTTTAAAAGCGGGTCAACCAAACAGCAATTCGCACAATCTTTTAAAGCTCTTAGCTTTTTGAGGAGTTGCATAATCAATTAATGTCGCGTGTTTGAATAAACATCAACCCTAGACTTGCGGCGCTGAAGATTTTCTCAAAACTGAAGCTCCGCATTGTCTCGGTCGCATCAGCGAACCACTCTCGGGTCTTTGACACCTTCCAATCCCCACAGAACAGAACTTTTTTTTCTACATATCAATTGACCATCATGCTGTCTTCTATCGGCCGCGCCGCTATCAAGCGCCTCGTCTCGACACCAATTACTACGTCATGCGGCCGCATTGTAGTCTCCCAACTGTCTGTACGCTCTCTGGGACCTGGTCGCACTCTCGTCCGAGGCTTTGCGGCGGCAGCAAAACCAAAGACCGCCGCCGCGACAACAACCAAGCGTGCGACCAAGCCAGCTGCGACTGCAGGACGTACGAAGAAAGCAACTACAGCTAAGGCAACCAAAAAACCCACCAAAACCACCAAGGCCACCAAGGCTACAAAGGCCACCACTGCCAAGAAGACCAAAAAGAAGGCAGCCAAGCCGAAGACTAAACCTAAGTTACGACGACCCAAAGCATTGTCACCAGTGAAGGCAGCTATCCTTGAGCGAAAGCAGCTCAAGCAGATGGCCCTTTTCACCGAGCCGAAGCAGCTGCCCTCTAGTCCTTGGTTGCTATACGTGACTGAGGGAACTCAAGGCAAGGCTGGTGGTCCCGCGGTCATTCGAACCGCAATGGGCAGGATGTCTACAGAATTCAAGGCCCTTCCCGCTGCTAGGATCCAGGTTAGTATCTCATCGCAATCGTATTTCTATAGTCACCTCGAGTACCCTAACAGTTTCTAGCAACTGGCCGCCATTGCCGAAAGGAACAAAGTCGCCAATGAAGCGGCTTACAAGGCCTGGGTGGAGAGCCACACTCCGCAGCAAACTGTTGATGCTATGAAGGCCCGTCGAACTTTGAAGAGGAAGTACAATTTCCCTAAGGCGCCCGTGAAGGTGATCCACGACGACCGCCTACCTAAGAAGCCTAATACCGCCTATAGCCTGTTCACAAAGGCAAGATGGGCCTCTGGGGATTTCGCCACCAAGAAGCTGGCTGAAAGCAGCAAGGCGATCAGCGAAGAGTGGAAGTCTTTGCCCGACGTTGAACGCCATGTAAGTCCATGTTAGTATTTCGTTTTAATTCAGAAGCTGACTAGTATATAGTCGTACTTGGATCTTGCAGGTGCATCCAGGGAACAGTACGCGACTGAAGTCGGCGAGATCCTGCACCGTCCGGTCTACAAAAGACCCTCGCCCAAGGTATAATCAAACCAGACATGTCTCCTTTCGTTGACGCTCTGGAAGGATAGATATGGAGGTGGGGATCAGCAGTCTCTTTGGTGAATACGCGGGTGACGATGATGTTTCGAAGATGGACTGGTTCGTCTGACAATTCCTATCAAGCCTCGCGGGTTGCAGGATTTTGCCATGTGCTTTCCGAGACGATGCAAAAAGGCATGACTTAAGTTGGCCGGTCAAGACGGGATGTACAATAATTCTCCTACTCATGCAGTATTTACTTCCGTTTCCTTACCAGATAGGTCCATCTCAAGATCTTCCGCTGTTAACAGGTACGCTAGCAATGGCGGTAGAGGAAAAAGATTAGATGGGCGTCAAATAAGAGCTTATTCTATGAACTGTCTTGATATTCAAAGCTCTATGATATGTATGCTGGGGTATCGCCTCATGATATCCTATCCCATGCGCCGTAACCCTATATGCTTATATTCCTACCGTCTAACTCCCAGTCCATGCTATTCTCGTGTCTCCATCACGATGACCTTAATGCCCTCACTGTCTACCCACGAGCTCTTCATATACAGAATCTTGCGCTGGCTAGCCAAGTAGAGGAGGAGGTAGATGTGTCCTGTCACCAGGCCCCAGCAGTATACTCGAAGCCACCGGAAATCTGAGTCTCTCGTGCACCGAATACCCCACCCCGCAACTCCGGTCCCGACGTAATTTGCCAGGTACGCCCAAGCATCCCTCTTGAGCTGCGAGTCCCAGGCCGAACAGTCCACGAGCCAGTATCCGCGCTCGAAAGGACGTAGGCCTCTGCTCACTTCCTTGGTTCTATACCGTTTTTGCATGTTGAGATCCTGGGCTAGCCTTTCGAGTCCGGGGGTGATGAAGTTGTGTGACTCTACCTCCGTCATGGATATGGGAGGGTCTGGGGCGCGAAGTTCCAGACTATCGTAGGTATATCCGTGTTCCTTCAGGAAGGCGACTGTTAGAATGGCCTTCTGGTCGGAAGATGGCCTTGAAGCCAGATCACTCGCTGCTCGTAGTACAGCTCCTGGATCTGGGGCTAAGTTTGGCTCATGTCGTTGAGCAGGTGCTGGTTCGGAGTCTGCTCTGGCGATATTTGGAGGATCTGATGATTCTATCACGGTTTCCTCAATGATAAAATCACTAGTGGTTTCTTCTTCTTCTTGTGTTTGTGGGTTATGTTGTAGAACATTATGTGCGTTCTCGCCGCGGTGCTCCGCTGTAGCTTCCAGCCTAGGCAACCCCCCTGAGGAACAAAGGGGGTTGCACCGCGGTGTGCAAGGCACAATCGATGGCGTACATGGAACTAAGGGAGCTTCATGTCTTTCCGTTGAAATAAGGGGGTTGGAAGCCTGAGAAGAAGTATTGTAGGAGATAGTGTTTATGCTCCTTTGAGAGGTTCTTGGTGTTGTCGAAGGGGTATCAAATCGTTGAAGATAATGCTCTAGGATTCTTGTAGGGGAAGTGAAAGCAGAGACGTCGATATGGTTCCCTATGTATGAATCCTGTACTTCGCTGGAGGGTGATTGCCATGGTGACTGTGTTATTGGCATTGTCGCCTCTTCATCCGCATTGACTGGATGTTCTTCGGGGATGCATCTCGCGATAACGCGTGGTGATCCCGCATTATCAAGAACGCTCCTGAATGAAGCTTGAGGCGATCGGAAAGTACTGAATGATCCAGTTGAGGGTTGGATCGTGTTGGTGTCTTGTACGGGATTTTGGCGAGTCCCCTGACCATCTAGTTCGTTGGTCTTGTCTGAGCTCGAGGGGACTGGGCTAAGAAGAGGGACACGGCGCGTCGGCCCAAACTCTAAGTAAGAGGCAGTGAGAGATCGGTACCATGCATCATCGACTGCCCTGCTTGGGGCGCCGATATGGATCAATATTTCCACCTCTGGTTGTTGTTCCATATGCCACGATCATATCTGTTGAGAGCAAGGGAAGATGCAGGTGGATTGTTTAGGTAACCAGTTGAGGACACCTAGGTATTGATGCAATATGACGAAGTGCAGATAGCAACGTGTTCGACAATAGAAAGACGCCTGAGGCGTTCAATTCGGCGCATCCAATGAAAATAACAAGAATGGATGTTACCTAGAGGATTTGTATGGTTGCTAACAGTTGCCTTGGTGCAGTTGGTTTACAAAAAATGGACCAAGAAGGTACAGTGCATGTATTTTTATATATAATAGGTACTTAATATTATTGACTAGAAGAACAGCAGAAACATTGAGGACGAATTAGGACGAATGAAGCATTACATGTCTAAAGGCGCATTGGACAATCCATTATCGTCCTTTTTTCTTGTAATGGATCCCTTTTGTCTTTTGGAATGGAGGGGCGGAGTTATGTCATACCCGACGTTATGTCATTTAGATACCTAGTAGGTAGGTACAGATGTACATGAAAAGCTTCAACTTTAATATTTCTTTAGATAGCTTAGTAATGGACGTTTATTAGAAACAAACATTTGTATTTTGTTTTATATCATTCACTTTTAGGTAGGTATTCCACAATTTCAGTATACCAGTATTTGCGAGTGCAACTAACAAACCATATTCAAAGAACGTTCAAGGTTGCAAGCAACTGCATGTGGTGACTGAATTAAAATTATGGCTTTGGATTAAACTACCTAGTGTACAAAGTACATGTAACAAAATTATGCTGCACTAAAAACGATATCTACACCTGTCACCTGGCTGTCAGGCTGTCAGGTTCCGATAATGGGAAGTCACATGATGTGGACCCTAGCGTGGGTCCGTGTGTTTCGTGGGGTCCCTTAAAAGCAACTGGTTCAAGCTCAACCCGAAGCTAAAATTGGCGCTAAAAAGGTATTAATGAGATTGCAGGTGATCCATTCGTGCCCATTCATTATCCTGGCCTCCTACCTAATCTTTCCTAGCAGTTTTATGTACCTCCTAGACTTCTTGTCCGGGTTATTAGCTGGTGTTAAGGGTACCGGTATTGAACATCAGGGGCAGGCAATACTTCCTCCGACAAGTCTTGTCAACTTCAATCCGAAAATAATTCGAGGGCTGTTTGGTCATAATCGTTGACCGACGGTATTTGAATTTGAATTCGAAGTTGATCAGATTGTTTTAGTTCAATTGATATTGTTTTATTATCGATCGTTATCATTGTGTTTTTACCTACCTATACGTACATACATGGGATACATCCCATCCCGTACGTCTAAATTATTCTTTTATTCTTTTATTCTTTGATTTATTTATTTTACTCGGACTCGAGAAAGTGAACCCCTCGATACCTATCTAAACAACCTACGTACTAGCTAGGAGGTACCTACATACCTAGTAGGTAGTTTTTACTACTACCCCCCTACTAGGTACACTACTAAACCTTAGTCTACTGTTACCAAAAGATAGGTAGCTAAGCTGGAAGGGACCCTTTTCCCGCTGCTCTCTCTACTACCTCTCACTACTACTGTACCTACCATCAACCTACGTGTTGAATATCCCTTTGTCCTGCATTGCATTCAATTCCCACACCCCCGTCTTCTTCCCCCCCTTCTATTTGCAGCTCCCGCTCTTAGCTCTGCGTCCCTTGAACTTTGAAGGTTGCACCTCGCCGGCTACCAGCATACTCCTCCCACCTCCCTATCTCTTCCGCCAAATAAGCTAATAAGCTAATAAGCTAATTACGGCGTCACGTACTTCATGCCGTGCTATCATATCCTTCACGATCGGTTTCCCTTCAAACGCATGTTCCGACTTTTTCGGCGCTCTCGACACCCTCGATACCCTTCAACAATTATTAGACGCGGCCTAACAAAGTCCTCGCACCCAGACCTAGACCTAGACCTAGACATTCAAACATCACAGGCCTACTACGTCCAAGCCCAGAAAAAAAAAACAATAATAACAATTGCCAACCAGTCCTACTACTCCCACTACCACTACTACTAACCCACCAAATCGACCGTCTGCTGTTTTCAAGCGCAAACCCCAATTCTATCCCAATTTCGTCGCATCGTGGAAAAATACCCACCACTTACTTAACCTAATCCAACCCGTCAGCTGCAGCAGCACTCACACTGCCACACTCGTTCACCACTGGATATTAAACTGGTCCCGATATTTTTCTGCGCCGCCGTACCGTCTGCTTCTTCCCTGCATAACATCGAATTCCCTGGTTCCTGCATTTGTACTTAGTCGCACGCGCTGTTGGAAGACGAAATACTGAGCTGTCTGATGCCAATGTCAGACGTTGGACAACGCTACCGCAACCATACCGTCGTCGCCTTATCCTGTGCTTCAATCAATTTGACTGCCGACTTTGTCACGAGTGATATTTATTTCTAACCAGCCAAGTTGAGGTAGGGCCTCATTTGGCCGCCATGATGGGCCCTGACTACGAAGGCGGTCTGGCTGGTGATCGGATTCATGGGCATCCGCCGCCGCTGCCCAACGACAACAGCTATCAACTTGACCACGACCGACCAACTTTGACACCGAGCCCATCCTATCCAAATGGAGCCTACCCCCCTCCTAGTTTGCCACCAACTTCACCAGCTCTCAGTGCTCACAGCGACCCGAGGCGGAGCGGTGAGCGCAATAGATCTCGAGGACGAAGTGGGAGAACGGCAAGTGGACAGCTTCGCATCTGCGCCAAGTGCGGCGAGTCTTTAACCGGCCAATTTGTGCGGGCATTAGAAGGAACGTACCATCTCGACTGTTTCAAGTGTCGTGTAAGTGTTTCTACCAAAATATAATAAGTTATGTTTGTATATCTAACAAAATATAGGACTGCGGTCAGATTGTGGCGTCTAAGTTTTTCCCTGCGGATGATGAAGAGACTGGTGGCCAATATCCGCTCTGCGAGACGGATTACTTTCGGCGGCTCGGACTCTTATGCTACCAATGTGGTGGCGCTTTACGTGGATCTTATATCACAGCTTTGGACCGCAAGTACCATGTCGACCACTTCACTTGTTCACTCTGCTCGACCGTATTCGGAGCCCAAGACAGTTATTACGAACACGATGGAAATGTTTATTGCCACTATCATTATTCGACGCAATTTGCTCAGCGCTGCAATGGCTGTCAAACTGCTATCCTCAAACAATTCGTGGAGATATTCCGCAATGGGCAGAATCAGCACTGGCATCCCGAGTGCTATATGATACATAAGTTCTGGAGCGTGCGTCTGACACCTCCACAAGAGTCTAATGAGCCTCGCCCAGAACCCGTCGACGCAGAGAGCCGTGACCTAGTACGGCAAGAAGAGGAGGACATGGAGAATAAGGTTTATAGAATCTGGAGTGTGTTGTCAACATTTGAGGAATCGTCAGCCGCTTGCATCTCAGATATGCTTCTTCACGTAAGCAATGGTGTTTACATGGATGGCGTGTTCGTCGCCAAAAAATTCATCATTCATGTCGACATCTTATTCCGATCCGCAGACAGGCTCGACGCAACTATGAAGAAATTCGAGATGAACGGTATGAGCCATCGCATGCATGTTTCCTCGCTGACATACTAATGGTGCCTATAGAATTGTCGTATGCAAGAGAGGCGAAGCTTCTTTGCAAAAAGATTGTGGCCTTCTTTTCACTATTATCCAAAATGCAGGAAACTGGTGTGCGTAAATTAGGGGTGACCCAGGAATTGCTGTCTCTCGTGACAGGTCTGGCGCATTACTTGAAGCTCCTGATCAGGATTTGTCTTCAAGGATCGCTCAAAGTTGAAAAAGAACACCGCTCTACGGAAGCACTTTACCAGTTCCTTGAAGATCTCAGCGTTCTTGAGTCCATCAAGACCGATGATGAATCTTTGCAGACCACGCTAGGCATGTCGAGACTGTCTGCTAACGACTCGGACCATTGTACCTTATGCCGGAAGCCCATAGAGGACGAGTGTGCTATAAGTGGTGATAAGAGGTGGCATCTGTTTTGCGTATCATGCGTACGCTGCAACAAGGAGCTAGGCAAACACTTGGATGCGGCTCGTCTCTACCGTGACCAGAATATCTACTGCACAAACTGTGAGACTCAAGTTGAAGGGCGCGGTCAGCCATTAGAACGAATAACGAAGCTTCAGCAGTACATTTTCCTGCTAAAAGTTGCCTTGGCTAGGCTATTGGAAATCCTTCGAAGTAGCGGCGCTCTACCACAAAATTCGGACGACTCAAACCTTGATGGGTACGATTCTGCCGATAGGCAACGCGGGGCTGATGACCGTACTCCGCTTCTGAGGTCAGAATCCCGTGCTAAATCAGCTGGTGGTGAGAGGGAGCGCCACCAGAGAGAGTCGTCCTATGAGAATACTCTCAATGATGTGCGTAGACTCAGAAGTACACGCCTCG
This sequence comes from Jackrogersella minutella, assembly GCA_022578535.1. NCBI lineage: Eukaryota > Fungi > Ascomycota > Sordariomycetes > Xylariales > Hypoxylaceae > Jackrogersella > Jackrogersella minutella. The sequence goes on from MU388213.1 coordinate 75,411, forward strand.
ACAAACATTTATCGTCAAGCCTCAGGAAGGCTCGAACATCGAGGATTATGGATGGGCCTGAAAGTCGCAGTGTTCGTCCTGGGTCTGCCGGTGCGGAGACTGGTTCGCACAACAAGGTAATGCAAATCGAGGAGGACCGAGAACTGGGTAGTGGCGGCACAACAGAGCAATACTTTGGCCATCAGGATGCACTGACTCTCGATGATATTCCTCGGATCGTTGCGGCCGAACAAGCTCGAGAACAGCAACCTAGCGCGTATAGGTCCTCGCGTCAAGAGCTGTTCCGATCCAATACCGCGGAAGCTGCCTATGGTAGTAACGAGAGAAGCCTTTCTACTGGACGAGATATTGATCAAAACATGTCGGGAGACCCGTCGCCTCAAAGACATGGGTCCAAGTTCTTCTCCGAACTCTCTGGTTTGGAGTACTTCATCGTCCGGCACGTTGCAGTCCTTACGATGCAGCCCATGCTCGAACCGGAATTCACCCTTGAGGAACTACTCAGCCTCATAGAAGCAAGAAAGCAGCCGACATTCTGGAATAAGTTTGGCAAGGCCTTTGGCAAGAACGAAGCCCGGAAAGTTAGTAAGAAGAAGGGCATCTTCGGCGTTCCATTAGAAATCATCGTCGAACGGGACGGTGCCGACTCTACAGATGGCGTGGGACCAGGTGCTCTACGTATACCTGCCATTATCGAAGACACAATTACCGCCTTAAAGAATAAGGATCTTTCTGTCGAAGGTGTCTTCCGTAAAAATGGCAATATCAAAAAACTCACTGAGCAAGTTGCTGCCGTCGACAGGGATGGTTGTGACGCTATCCGGTGGAATGATGAAACTCCGCACCAACTTGCAGCACTCCTCAAACGGTATCTTCGCGAGCTACCAGATCCGTTGATGACGCAGAAGTTATACAAGGTGTGGATAGCGGCAACTAAGATCAAAGACACCGACAAAAGGCGGCATTGCCTACATCTGACATGCTGCCTACTCCCACAACTCCACCGAGATACATTGGAGGTCCTATTCAGCTTCCTGAAATGGGTGGCTACTTTCCACCAGGTTGATGAAGATACTGGATCGAGGATGGACGTCCACAACCTTGCTCGTGTCATTGCCCCGAACGTCCTTTATACCTACGAGAAGAACCCGAGCTTCTCAGACGAGCCTATGACTGCCGTCGCGTGCGTCGAAGAGTTAATACAGTTTAACGAGGAAATGTGCATGGTATGTAGGAGTGCTTTCGAATTATACGTATTTTGCTAATCCATCCTATTAGGTCCCTGCCGAGCTCATGGATATCCTGAGCGACTCAACTTTGTTCATGAACAACGGCGAGATCACGACCAAGGAGATCCTCAAGCGGATCGAGGCTCGACCTGCTAATGGGCTTCCCAGACAATACGATGGCGCTGAATTTGTTAAGCAGCATGAGAGCAGGAGACCATTAGCTACTAGGGTCGCCACGGATCCAGCAGCCTGGCAACAAGAGAGTAGTGTCCGTCCAGTGCAGGAACCAACCATCCCGTTCACAACGCCTCAAGGCACACCGCCACCAAATCCAAACTGGCGAAAACCCGAAAATGGGCCTGGACCTTACCAAGGTCAGTATGATAAACCTCCTGAGAATGGTCAGCAGCGTCGAGAATGGCGTAATTCTGGTTGGGGTAGACAGAACAGTTCTGTCACGACCGGCACAGGTTGATCATTCGGTCCCCAGGTATATATTCAATCCACGGTAGCGTGCTTCTTCAAACCCTGTGGACTTCTTGGAGTGGCATTTTATACCCCGTCCATATTCGCAAGCCTTGATTTTCCCCCCCTGGACATAGCATGAGTCGGGTGTAGCGAGATTAAACAGCATTTCGGCCGGCGTTGCGCATCTCTCCCTTTCCCTAAAATGGACCTTACGACTTTTGATTCGCTTTTTGACATCTTCGGGATCCACCTGGGCGATGCGGTCTTCTAGTGTGCCTATATTCTGTTCTAGAAGCATATTTGCGTTGGGAAGTGGTGTGCCATTTCCGAGCGGTTTGGCAGCGCAGCTTGGAGTAGTAGGAGGGGTGTATCTTTGCCTTCTTTCTGGCTTGACCGAATGGGTCGAATTTATTCAAAGAACTCCAACTTGCGTTAAAATCGGACTATTAGATTATTATTGGACCTAGGAGATGATAGATTCCGATGAGGCGAATTGGGGATAAGGAACCAAGACAGAGATTATGGTGCCCCAGATACACACATCCCAACCAGATAGGCTGTACGCCTTGGGCTTTTCTTTTGTGAGGAGTGCCAACTAGTCGAAGGGTGGTCAACCGATAAAAAAAGACAGCCGCGCAAATTTTAGCCACAGAGGGGGTGAAGTCAGACCCAGCAAGATCGCGACCACAACCGAGACAAAGAGAAGCATTTCAGGCCTACCCTATTCATTTGACAAATCTGTGTGCGAATGTGCGATCCCAACTGTACAGTGGTGTTTGTGAAAAAAACTGTACAAAGGTTACGACCCTATAGTATGCTTGTATTGTTGAACTAAACGATTGAAAATACCAGATAGTCACTCATAGGACTTTGCATACTGAAACAGGTGGATATACCCGAGCAACATGTTGCTCCAGAATACATACGGGAAGGCGAAGTTGAATGTTATCATATAATATACCTAGGTAGAAGGATGATGGATGGAAGATGAATGGACATTTATATTCCCAGGTTCTTATGTTGATTCTTTACTAATTTGGTTGTATTATTTGCCCTATTAACCCAACACCCTAGCAATCTAGCTATTAAGTCCTTCACGAGAAATTTCATAGTACATGCATCATTTGCTTTCCACATTCTACTTATACACGTTCAAAAGTTAAGTACAAGAAACATCTCATGCTTTCTTGTTCTTCTCTTGATCCAAAGTCCACTTGACCGCCCTCTTCACACCTTCACTTAGGCTCACCAGGGGACGGTAGCCGAGGCGTCGCTTCGCCTTGGTGATATCATAATATCTGGTCATGGAGCTATACACGATGCGCTGGCGAGTGAGGGTCGGGGTCTTCTTTATAATTCCGAAGAAGACCTCGCTCAGAAATCCTAGGAGAAGACCTAGGTCCCGGCTCAGGACCCAGACATGCTCGGTTCCCTTCTGGGACCCGGCCTCGCGCCATATGGCACGCATCAGGTCCCAGAAGTAGACGGGGCTGTCGTTGGTGATTATGAAGGCCTCGCCGTCTACCCTCTCGTAGTCGAGGACCTCGGTGGTCGACGCGTGGGTCACGAGCAGGGCGCGGGCGGCCAGGAGGTGGGCGTGGGCTACGTTCTCGACGTAGGTGAAATCGAAGAGGTTCTCGTTGAGGCCGACTTGCACCTTGTCCTTGCCCTCGCGAAAGATGTTAATGGTGTGGTAGACCAGTTGCACGTCGCCCTCGCCAAAGATGCCCGATGGTCGGATGGCTGTGGTCAATAGCTCGGTCCCCTCGGCGCGGTTCGCTTCTAACACGAGCTCCTCTGCGTGCGCCTGGTTGACGGCGTTAGTAAGACGCGTATTATTATACACATATGCGGGAGCTGGGAAAAAGCACCTTTGTCTCGGAGTAGTATTCAGTTTGGTATTTACCCCTGATGACCGGGTACTCCTCGTTCGCGTTTATCAGATCGTCCCGGTTGTTGCTCATGACACTGGCAGAACTCGTGTATACCAACGCCTTCACGTCGTTCTGCTGGCAGGCGGCAATCACAGCGCGCGTGCCGTCCACGTTGACCTTCTTGAACACATCGTTGGCGACGGCGCCCAGGCCCTGCGCGGGCGGCGAGGCCGTGTGGATGACGACGTCGGGCTTCAGCCGGCCGAGGACCTTGACCAGGCCGTCGGCGTCGGTGATGTCGGCCTCGACGTACTCGACGCCGTCGGAGTCGGGCCGCCGGTTGCGCTGGCACTTGAGGTCGACGACGGAGACGGTGCAGGTCCAGTCGCGCAGGAGCAGGTTCACGACGTGGTGGCCCAGAAAACCACAGCCGCCGATGACGAGGACCCTGCCGAGCAGGGGCTGGGATGGAGCTTCAGGCATGACGAGAAAGTGAGAGACAAAGTGTTTTGATATATTAGTATTATTATTATATTTCTTTTTAAATACGAAGGTGGCGGTTAATCGATTGAGAGCCTTAAAAACTCCCTAGTGAACAGTGGTTTAAGTGAATGCTTTCGCCCTTCACCGCCTGGCAATATAACAAGCTTCGACATTTTTTTCTACCCCCTCGGCACCCTAGAACACCGAACGGTTTTCAAGATCCGAGAGGAAAGGGAAAATTGGGTGTGGGGCGTTCCTAGTTCTTGCCTCAGGTCCTCATCATGGCAAGGGATTTTTACCTAGGTAGCACAAACGGTTATCCTGGCGGTATTGAAGTCATTAACAGAGCTTATGCCGTATTGAGTTAGATAGAAATAATGTAGATGAGAATTAATGTAGATAGTCACTAATTGGGAAGTACCTACCTACTAAACAGTGCCTATCCCCATTACCTACATCCTTACATCATTAGGTACCTAGGTACCTACGGATCTTATTAGAGGTAACTAAGTACCATTTAACTATCGTTCAAGCTAACTTTGGAGGCTTTCGTTCAGTGACGACAGGGCATGCCCAGGTAATTCATCTTGTGAGGCTACTCTTATTAGGATTGGTATACCTAATCCATGGAAGTAGATACGCACCTTGGGGCTCATTTATACACGTACATATATCTGACTGGACAGTGTTTGATTGTATGTACGAAGGTACATATGATATCAGCCCCGCGGCCTTAAAGGCCTACCATTTGGGCACTTCTAGCAATAGGACCCCGCCTTCAATGTTCTTCTGCCTTGGGGACGCTCCCCACCTGCCCTGCCCGCATGCACCTCAGAGCTGCAAGTGCTATCGTATTTCCTTCCAACCTTATTACATACATACTTCCTACTTCAACATTGTAACCCAAAAGCAACCAGACGCGACGCAAAAACCTTCCAAGGTTTTAAACCAATCTCGCTCAACAACATTTTGATTCACCCCTCATATCAGTTCCTCTAAGAAAAAAACTATCTACTCACATCACCTATCATTAAGTGCCGACCTATGATAGCTGGCAGAAGCTATGGCGGACCAGTCCATTATCCGCATCACTAAGGTACGCCGTCACCGTGTCTTGGATTTTGGAGGTGCAACGAGACTGACAAGTTCTTCCCGCCTCATAGGAAATCGGTGAACTGCAAAAGAGCTGCGATCTTTGTACGAGAAACGACTCCCCGCCCCTCCCCCATATAGCCGTTTTTGTGTAAAACTAATGCTTTTCTTACCCTACTATATAGCCCTCGCAGTAGCCTTCCGCGATCGAGATGTTCGTAATGTGAAGGCCCTTATTATCGGTCCTCACGAGACCCCCTACGAGTTTGGATTCTTCGAGGTCAGTTTGTCCTCCATATGTGAAGTTGTTCATGATCACAAATACTAACATTCCTCAGTTCTCGGTCAAGTTTAATAGAGGTTAGCCCCAATATCATGCTTCGCCGACCAATATATCTAACTAGACATCACCTCTCTAAGAATACCCACGCAAATCCCCGACTGTCACCGGAACTACGACTAACAGTGGACGTTGTCGGTTCAACCCGAATATCTATGCATCTGGCAAAGTGTGTTTGTAAGCGAAGCGGATCTGATCTAGCTAGTATCCTGCTGTGCTCTCTGTTAACCTAGCCTCTAGGTCAATCCTTGGGTATACAAGTCCTCCTAGCGTCTACACTTCCCTATCAAACCTAACATAATCCTAGAACATGGCGCGGAGAGCGAGGTGAGGAGTGGTCTCCCGCTCAGGGCTTAGAATCCATACTTGTCTCGATACAAAGCCTCATGTCGACGAATCCTTACGAGAACGAACCCGGCTTTGAAGATGCGAACGAGCCACACGACAAGAAGAACCAGAGGGAATACATCTCAAAGGTAAAAATACTGAGAATTATATTTATATGACGTGCTAATAGGGGATGTTATAGATCCGTCACGAGACATTGCGTATTTCCATTATACAAAGACTCGAAGATTACCTAGGACTCACCGGGAGTAGCCTCACAGCACCCGCGCCGATGGAACGAGAAGAATACGACATCGACATGGACGATGACATGGATATAGATGATGCCAGCGTTCCCTGGGAGCCATTCAAGGACCTTTGCAAGCATCGCTTCCTCTGGTACTATGACTCGTACCTAGAGACTATCAAGAAGGCGAAGGAGGAGGTCAGGGACGGTCAACCTTTCGTACGCATGCCTTTTGAAGGGGCTACTAATACTATGGATGGCAAGTTCAACTATACTGAACTCGAACAAAGATTACGTCGGATCAAGGCCGCTTTAGATGCCGAGCCGGAGAAATGGACATTAGAAGGAGTATCCCCCAAGACGAAGGACAGCACAATTGCGGTCAACCTTGCCCGGCAGTATGACCAAATCAAGGAGTCTTACAAACGCAGCGACGCCCCTCACAGTGTTGAATTGGTGGACGGAAATCCCTTTGTATGGGACTTCACCTACTTCGGACGACCTATGACGAACCTAGATGGAGGAATGTTCCGTATCAGGATCAACTTCAGCCCCCGTTTCCCCGAAGAGCAGCCTAGAGTTAAGTTCTTGACGCCGATGTTTCATCATCGAATCGCCGTGGATGGTACAACATGCTACTTCCCTAATAATATTCGCCGAGAAGATGTCAAGCAACACCTGGAGGCAGTTATCGAGGCCCTTGAAGAGGAGCAACCCCCTTACGACCCGAGAACTCTTGTCAACCTCGAAGCAAGCAAGTTGTATTGGGGCGGCGCCGATGGAAGAAAGCTGTACAATAGGCAACTGCGTAGATCGGTACAACGAAGTCTGGAGGACATGTAGCCTAGTCATAATTACCGACAGTAAGTGACTGGACCAGACAGTTTGCAATGCGTTTCTCACTATTTCGGATGGATTACTGGTGGAGGATATTAAAGTCGGTCAAGCATGGTTGGGTGTATTTAAGGAAGCATCTGCTACGTCTCCTCCCTGGTCTTACGGGCGAGAACGTGGGAAGCATTGTCAATGACGATGGCTTTTATCAAGTCATAAGATTCGGCGCGCCATCGAGATCGGATCGATGACAACTAGACTAGGATTGATACCTCTTCTGCTTTCACGGGCTACAGGGCATATGCTACGAGATCGGTACAAATGCGATGAATTTGACACAAATGTGATGAATGTTATTCTCAACTTAGTTTGCTGAAATGCCTATTCGGAGTCTATGTGCTGTGACTGTTCCAGGGTGCTTAAGGCTCCCTCGTAACGAAGCCGGGTTTGCTACTTGATATGTGACACATCTAATTCATTCGGGGTGTTTTCTCGCGGCTCTGCTGGATGAGGGTGGGCCTTTATATTTATGGGTATTAAACTGTAACAATGACAAAGCATACAAAACGCCTAATTTCATCACCTCCGTTCTCAAGGTTTCCACAAGTGGCCGTAAACGGCTTGAACACAATGCCGTCCGTCCTATAATAAAACACATATGCCTAGTCGTAACCCGTAACTTCATCACAAGACCGTCTCCTTTTTTTTTTCGAGAGCTTCTGTCGCAGCCAAACCTCACCTCTTCAACCCCTTGGGCCTCCGATCGATCCTGTCCTTGCCGGGGGCGTAGGGTGCGGCGACGCCGACGAGCCGCTCCTGCCGGCCGACGCCGTTGAACTCGTAGCGGCCGTCGGGGGCGAGCTGGGCGGGGACGCCCTGGGAGGGGCGGGACTGCTGCTCGGCGTGGAGCTTGTCGAGGGACTCGCCGACGACGGCGTACTGGGACCAGTTGACGGGGGGGCAGCGCACGATGCTCTGGGGCTTGGGGAGCCTGGTCCAGGGGCGCGCGGAGGAGGCGTCGGGATCGGGCTTGACGGCCGCTTCCTCCATGTCTTCGTCTTCTTCGGAGGAGGAGGAGGAGGAGTCCCCGCCGAACAAGCCGTCGCCCTCCACGGCCACGCGCCCGGACGCCAGGTCCCGCACGAAGGCCTCGGGCTCGGCCAGCGCGGCGGCCTTCGCCCGGCTCAGCGCGCCCATGTCGGCCTCGGCCCGCCGCCGCTGTATCTGCAGCACGGAGATGGCCGACCGCAGCGCCAGCACGTCCGGGTTCGCGTCGAAGTCGATGGGCTCCGGGGGCGGGGGTGCGACGCTGGTCTGCGGGCGCTGCGAGGCGTGGGTGTACGCCGCGCGCGGGGGCGGCGGCGGCGGCGGCAGCGCGACGGGGTTGAGGGGCGGCGTTATGGGGCTGTAGGTCGGGCGCTGCGGCGGCGAGGACGGGCGCGGGGGGGTCTGGTGCTGCTGCTGCGGGTTCGCGCCGGGGGGGTGCGCGGGCGGCTGGCTGGTGGTGAAGTTCGCGGGGGGGTATATGGGCGTGACGGTGGGCGGCGCGGCCCCTTCGGTGTTGAGGGTCAGGCCTGGCATCGCGGCGGCTCGGTGGCTCGGAGGCGTGGTCTTCTCAAGCGTTGCGCCGCTTCTTCGCCACGTTGGCAGCTTTTTTGCGGTATGGGTTTGCTTGTTACGCGGAGGCACGGAATGAAAGCGACGGCTACCCTGAGTACAAAGAGGTTGCTAGTCACAAGGCTCGGTCGAGGAAATAGTGGATGGAGGGATTAGTCTACAATGCTAGGATGGTCGTTGTAATGTGTGAGTTGGTTATGAGTTGGAAGCGCATTCAGCTCCTGTTGCGGCGCTAGGTTGAGAGGTCCAAGTCCGGGGGCAAGTGGGGGCGATGGATCATAGATGTGGGGAGAAAACGGCCAATGGGAATGCGGAAATGGAACAGGGACTTGCCGTTGCGTCTGTGCGCAACTGCAGCCGCAGAAGCCGTAATGAGATCCGGGACCCACAAATACCCTGCAGATCTTGAATGCTGAAATGCCTACAGGTAACAGCACACTTTAAGAATTTCGAATAACCCTAATCTTAACTCTCGCATGTATATAACACATGAGTCTTTTTATAAATTGTCTTTAGATAACGCGCTCTTAATTACTTGCTCATGTAATACAGTTAACTGACTACCTTGCTACGTGAGGTATCTTGTATCCTGCCTGCTGCTTCGATTAGTTCTAATTAGTTCTGCAGGGAAGTGATAGGTTACTTCTTATTCCCACGTGCTAATTCAGACTTGACTAGAATAGCTGCAGGTCAGAAACATGGCATAGGCTTATCCACATGGCTAAAAACGATTATAGCGTGACAGCTGCGTGGTTAACTCTGCTTTTTCTATTTTCTTCTTTGGAGCCGCATCCAATCATCTCACATACTCTTCTTGGTCTAGAGGCTCTCCACCGCTCTAAGTTACCCAAGTATAAGACATCCGCCTAAAGTTGCTTCTTCTAAAGTCTTTCATGCACTGATGTTCAACTTGAACTGGTGTTCATGTAGGAATGAGGCCACACGTACATATTGGAAGCACCTAACGAAGTCTTACAATGTAAGGCAGGCTCGATGGCTAATCAGGACTATTTCTAGACTACCTGCTATCTGCCACCTTACGTACCTACCTAAGCAGGTAGTTGGCGTACTTACCAAGGCAAGTTCAACACATGCTTTATCTGACAATAAGGTAATCTCGAGTCTCGAAGACGGATACTTTGAAGTTAGGTGGCTACGTTAGACGTACTTACTTTTATTCTTACTCTTACTTAAACCATCCTAACTCTCCGCCTCTTGAAACACGCAACATCTATCTATGCATCCAGTCTTATTACTTATCTCGAAGCTCCAACTCAGAGTGCCTCTTCCAATCTCTTAAGGCCGAGCCAGACCACTTGGGAGTGAGACAAAACTACTTATTCGCATCTGTCAGACATCATTTGAAGTATCCAGATCTCAGCCCACAAACTATTATCCGCGGTTTCACAGGTTGCCACGTTTTTCTGTTGATGTTGCACGACATTCAAACAATCTTTCAAATGCGTCGAGAAGTATACCGTTGAGCCTAACGCAAGGAGGAAAAATAGTTTGTATCAGAGGTGCCTCTCTTCTATTAGATTAACATCATTTCTCCCATCTTTTCTATATATACCCTCGTCGATCCTAAGATCTTGAAATATTAGAAACTAAAGTCAGAACTCTACACTTCGTTTCTCTCCAAACGGTGTCCCTCGGATCGGCTTACATGTAACGGCCCGATGGTAACTGGCCACATCCCTGAAGAACCTTACACTACTGAGCACTGGGCATCTTGTCTTCCCGACGTACAATGGTAGGGTTCGTTGAACGTTTCCGGAAGCCCAAATTACCAATCACTCTTGGATCTTCCCCTAAAGACCTTCAAGCACCATCACTGAGGCCAACTACACCACAACATTTCAGTCCACCTGTCCTACGAAATTTCTCATATCCAACCAACGTCGGGAGCCCAGAGCAGCCGCCGCAGTTTCCATCCGTACCACCAGTCGGGCAAACAGCTTGGGATCGACTGGGCGAGATTTGTAACTTCTCGCCAGATAGTATATCACGAACAGGGCACACTAAAACGCTCACATTGGATGATCCCTTTTTCTTCAAGTCTGGGGAAGAGCTGTACAGTCGACTAGACGACGAAATTGATAGATTCGGTTTTAGCATATCGCCCGAGCAGCTTTTCGACCACGAATCGCTATCACAAGAAGAGCCCAAAGCGAGAAAGAAGCAACGTCGAAGTACCCTGCTTGGATTACCTTCGTCCCAAGCTCAATACTCTTCCCGACTCTAGAGAAGTTCTGAGAAGAGTGTGCAAAAGGAGAAGGTATCTAAATCATCAAAAAGCCAGTCACTAGGCGACCGCATTTTTGCTCAAAATTACATTGTTACTTCGTGTCTCAAGCGAAATTCTTTGGGTCAACATAAAGCAGCTGCATCATTAGACACCTCCCGTCTTATGCTTCTACCTTCTGGCAGTCCTGATCGTCCGGCATCGAGCTCAGGAGTTCCACTCATTGATACGAAAGTCAGGTCACCAAGTCCAGCCACCAGGTTTGGGCCTTCATTGTTGCTTCCACGGGAGGGCACGGGTGATTTCTCGTTAGACTCTGAAGAAGAATTATTGATATTACAAACAACAACATCGATGAAATCCCTTGATATGGATCCTGACCATCATGGGAAACCTCCATACGGCTCTTCCGGATTAGTTCAAAATGTTGTTGGAGATACCAACAGCAGCAAACGCAATGATTTGGTAACAGAACCAACCAAAAATAAGGCAAAGGATGGGAAACACCGCTGGTTGTCTCAGTTCAAGGGCTGGGTTTCTGTCTCAGAGCCGTCGGCCCAGGCCTTGAAACAATACAAAAAGGAGACTTATGAAAAAGCACACATTGCACTTGACGATCCTCAAGCAAACGCAAAGCTTCACCTACCGATTGGAACTCTGCCTCCAGAAGCTATAAAGCCAGCCGGTGGACCAGATCCAGAGGAGGTTGCTATGAAACAAGTAGAACAGCGGAAGAAGATGGAGCTTTCAGGCAGTCGGACGGGTGGAACCTCCCAAGGCTCTAGGTCGAGTATCAGTCGCTATTCGTCTTCTAGCAGTATTGCCTTCAGTGCTGCGAAAGAGACAAACTGACGATAACCAGAAAGACACCAGAACAAACATGTGGTGTTGCTTGCACAAATTTTCTACAACGACTCGATTACAACTGAAGTTTATGCCCTCTGGCTTGTCGCTTAATTTCTCTTTAATTGGCACTGAGTCTACCTAGAGTCATAACGACAAGTTCCACACTACTCTAATACATGGGAGCCAGGTACCTGCACAGAATCTTGGAAGAAGAACAAGATAGATAATAGATAAAATAATTCTCGTTGATGTTAGCGAGGAAGGGATCTTCGGTATACCCTACATGCTTCTGAGCTATGTATTTATTATATAAATAGCTCACCTTACGGAGTTATTTGACCAAATGCAAAGGAGAGACAGTAGTTTTTTTTGGTGTAAAACTAATCAAACCAAACAAATATATTCCGCTTTATGTGATGATGCCCTTATATACTTAGATGGGAGGGTTGAAGTTGAGAGTAGGATCGAGATCCTAGAATTGGGAGGGGCAGTATTTAGGGATTGGGGAATTGGAGACATTTAACGATCCTATCAAAATTGTCGATACAATTTTTGAAGCCCAGGTGACTGGATTGACCGAAACTAGCAGGAACCGGTGTTGAATTGAGTTTCGAGTCGTGTTATTAGTCTATACTATGGGATAAGTATGTACCTAGGTTTTATCATACTCGCAGCGCAACTCTCAGCTTTAAGCCAAGCTTGGTGCGGGGCCAACCTAGAGCTAATAGTCATGACGTAGACATCAATGGGCTCATCTGAATAGCATGGTTCGACAAGCCGGGGCGAAGTTTCTTAGTGTCATAAGTACCTAGGCAAGTGAAGAGCAGCTTTCTTTGTTCCTTCTAGATAGTTTCAAAAATGTTTATTATAATCGTCGATCCTGCTATAATTATTATACGTATTACCTAATCCCGATAATCGCTACAAATCATCTTGAGTGTGTTTCTCTAACTACGGCTTCGTTTCCGTATACTTTGAATCGCTAGTAGGTTTTCGAAATAGCAATTCCACAATGAATAAGCTCTGGGGAGGAGGACCGAAGCGACAGGACGGTAGTCCTCGGGATTCGCTGGATCAGGATCGAGAATATGCGCCTGATGAGCATACCCGGCTGTTGCCGAATCGGGTCGAGAGTACGAATTACCTGAGCCCGGATGATCCAGCTGTAAGTCTCCCGTATAAGCGATATTCGCATATTATAGAACTGATGAATGTTTCTACTTAGGTTTCGCCGTATAACCTCTGGAGCGTGCGAATCGTCAGATACCTTACCATCCTCTTCACGATACTCACCTTCGTATGGTGCACCGTTCTACTAGTCTCTACCTTCGTCACACCCCCGGGATTCCATACTCGAGGCTCGGGATTCTTCGCTTACAGCTATGCCAGCTTAACGCTTGCGAACTTGCTTTTCACTCTCATATTCTTCGCCATCCCTTCGAAGTCGGTTCGGATATTGAGTGTGATCATGGGCGCGTTGTTATTGGTGAACGCCGTCTTGTTGATTTCGGTGGAAAAGACAAGACACGAAGAGGGATGGGTCGGGATGGTCAGCGTTTTGTGTAAGTCATTTATGAATCGTCAAACAAGGGTCATGTAACTAACACGGTCTGCTCAGGGGCGCTTTTGATGTCCATCTGGACGTTACTCACCGACCGCCTAGTCGCATGGGGTAAAGTCGAGGAGGAAGAACGACTTACCGGCCGAGCCGAGACACGTCGCACGCTGGCCGAATGGACTGCTGTTCTGATATCTACTATCTTCATGGTTCTACTCGTTCTCATTGTTTTGCTCATATTCTGTACCTTAATTCTTCGCGCCCTTGATGCTGGCTTAGCACCTCCGGGTAAGCTGTTTTGGGTAGATGGAGACAAGTACAAAATCCACGTTTATTGTCATGGAAACAAGACAAATTCAGAGGGGACGAAGCTACCTACAGTTCTGCTGGAGGGCGGAGAAAGTACGGTGGAAGACGGTCTGTGGCAGTTTGCCGATGATGCTGTCAAGAATGGGTCGATTAGTCGATATTGCTTTGTTGACCGCCCGGGATTTGCTTGGGTAAGTAACGTTGAGCTGATATTGAGATTTAACTGCTGATGCGCAATAGAGTGACACTGCTCCATCGCCCTTATCCGCGGGGATGGCCGTCGAGGCTATCAGTGAAGCACTAGCCAGAGCTGGAGAGAAGGGCCCTTGGGGTAAGACACCATTTCATACCTCGTCTAATGTTCATCACTAATACTTTTTAGTTCTTGCGAGTGCCGGCATCGGCTCCGTTTATTCACGAATCCTCTCTGCCCGATACAGCACGGACATAAAGGGGCTGCTTCTCATAGACCCGCTCCACGAAGACGATCTCAATTGCGTCGGGTCCCCAGGGGGAGGCTTCATGCTCTGGATCCGGGGCGTGATCTCGCCCCTCGGCCTGGATCGCATCCCCGGCGCCCTCTTCAAAGGCCGGACCAAGGAGGACCGCGTGTGGGGCCAATCCGCGTACCAGACCGGGAAGTTCGTGTTCGCGAAGCTGCAGGAGAACCTGGTCGCCGACACGCTGTCGAAGCGCGACCTGGCCAGCAGCACCGCCATCCAGAACCAGGACGTCTCGCTGAGCCTCGTCAGCTCGGGGGTCAAGATCCGTGAGGACAGCGGGTGGGAAGGCAAGCAGAGGGACCTGAGCCACCTCACCCGCAAGCTGATGCACTGGGATATCGTCGACGAGGCGCCGCATCGGGTTTGGGATACCCGTAAAGGGCGTGATGTTATTGAGAAGAGGCTCAAGGAGCTGGTGTATGCTGCATAAAATGACTGTAAGGGGTAGTGGCATCATAGTGTGGAAATGATTTGTATTTGTTTTTGAAAGCGTCCGGGTACCTAGCGTATTTTCTTAGTACATAGTTGAGATGTTCGGATACTGTATAATTACTTGAAAATATGACTATTTGTATCATAGTATGTAAAAGATAAGCCCTGGTTGCATATGCGTAACTAGCGGCGTCGCCTTTTACGACATAGCAGGAGCGATATATCTGATCTATGAGATTGAAACGTGAAAATCATTGGGTATATCCTAGTTTACATATAATCAAAACCAGGAAATTTCGTAAAATGTGCCTTGATCAAAGTCGTTGAAGTGGATTATAACCAAAACGACGACGGTGGTCAGTGGTCGTTCGAAAATCTTCTTTCGTGTGATTTGAACAGAGTGATGATTTGCCCACGAATCTCCGTTTGTCTTCCTTTTCTTTTGAAAGGTAACAAATATATAGGTATGTCCTCGAGAGCATATATTGCTTTCGACTTCAGGAATATTCCGAGAAGACGTAGGCGGGAGGTCACCAGCACCTGAGGATGTATATGTTTCAGATCTGCTGGGAAGCGCCGTATAATGTTTTTCGTCTCGTCTTCCTCCAAGGAGCTGCCCTATCCGCCGCGGTATTTTCTTGAGTGGGTTCACTTTACGACGTTTCATATCATCACCTTCAAAATGCAACCTTGCTTGTGAATGCCATGATGATAGACAACTGAAGTTGAGAATCCAAACCACAGGTAAGGCTGGGGGATCTTACGGAGCTGCGGAGTAGGCACATATATGTACGTTAGGCACCTAGGTCCTAGGTACCTATATTATCAATAGCTGACGAATTTAATCAGCTGCTTTATTATAGATTACATCCTTGGAACTGGAGTACTTATGTAAAGAGATATATTCATATAATGAAAGGTGTCTGTACTGTTGAGATCGAATTGTTATCTACCACTTTGATATATTTAATATGAATTACCGAAGGTATGTGGTATTTAATGTGAATAGCCTCTTTTAATACGGATCCGTACAGAAGTACCGAGATACTAGATACCTAGTACTTGTACCTAGGTACTTCATGTAGTCACACCGCTTTCCCAATTCATTTTTAATTGACGGCAGAACCAGGGTAAGTGCAAAGCAAAAGCGCGTTCCACACGCGTCGTAGATACCTTTTTATGATGTCGACTTAATGCTAACAGCTTTAGCTAAATTTAATCGATAAATTTAATCAATAAGGTTAACATATAACTCTGCGTGACATCTTTACACATTCAACACTGGTCCCCCAAATCGATTAATCGTACTATTACTTACGACTATTGGCCGAGTCGGTCATTGCCCAGATTCGGATATGGCAAGCTTCTTCGACCTGAAGGCACGCAAAGCGGCAGCGGCAGCGGCAAACGGCGCAACGACCTCAAAAGTAGACGAGTCAAAATATAATACCAGAAAGCAACCATGGGTGGAAAAATAGTATGTCGGCTTTCCTGTGCAATGCATAGTCAGATTGTGCGAAAATCAAATAGCTAACTCGTCCCTTAAGCCGACCAAAGACCCTTAGTGATGTCACCGCTCAAGATCATACCGTGAATATCCTTCAGCGAACGCTTCAATCCTCTAATGTGCGCCGATTATTAGAATCTCAGTTAGCTACCCAAATCTCATTCGAGATGCTGATATTATTTTTTAGCTGCCTCATATGCTCTTCTATGGGCCTCCGGGAACGGGTAAAACCTCTACGATCCTTGCGCTCGCGAAAGAGCTCTACGGCCCAGATATGATAAAGTCTCGAGTCCTTGAGCTTAACGCCTCCGACGAGCGTGGCATCTCTATTGTACGAGAGAAGGTGAAGGACTTTGCCCGCATGCAGCTGACACACCCACCCGCTGGATATAAGTCTCGGTATCCATGCCCGCCCTTCAAGATCATTATTCTCGACGAGGCAGATAGCATGACCCAAGATGCCCAAAGCGCCCTCAGACGAACGATGGAGACGTACAGCAAGATAACACGATTCTGCCTAATTTGCAACTACGTCACCAGAATTATCGACCCGTTGGCAAGTCGGTGCAGCAAGTTCAGATTCAAGAGCTTGGATCAGGGGAATACGAAGAAGCGGTTGGAAGAGATAGCCAACAAGGAGGGTGTTACGCTTCAGGATGGCGCTGTTGATGCCCTCATTAAGTGTAGCGAGGGTGATTTGCGAAAGGCGATCACTTTCCTACAAAGCGGAGCGAGACTAGTGGGTGCTATTGAGAAAGAGGACGATGGGGGCGATAAAATGGACGTGGATGGTGACGTCAAGGTCGTTACGGTCAAGATTGTGGAAGAAATTGCTGGTGTTATACCAGACCAAACCATTGAGAGACTCCAGAAAGCAATACAACCCAAGTCTTCCGGTGCAACATACCCAGCTATTGCGAAGATCGTGGAAAATATGGTCGCCGATGGATGGAGCGCCGGACAGGTCCTCTCGCAGGTAAGTTGCTGGAGCTACTGGTCAAGCAGTATCACAATGAACTAACGGGCATCTGCAGTTATACCAGGCAGTCATCCAAGATGAGATGATTCCGGATGTGGCGAAAAACAAAATTACCCTTGTCTTCTCAGAGGTCGACAAGCGACTGGTCGACGGTGCTGATGAACATCTATCGATTCTAGATCTGGCTTTGAGAATATCGAATATAGTGTCCGGGAAGAGCTAATAGCAAATTTCTGCGATCTTGTACTACGTGTAGTCGATAGATGTATTACATCTACATCACAATAAATAATATCGTGGCAATACGGCGTTGGGTTGGCAAAACGTGGATGCTTTGACATTATGAAGACCTTCAAGGCGGTTGCCAAGGTACCTACCTGGAGTAGCTAGAAATTGCTCACACTTGGAAGGTTAAGCCCAACAAGATCTCAGTCTCGGTTATAATAGTACGATGACCACGACCTTTTACTCGTTGATTAATCCCAGATTGCCGTCTAGTCTTGTGTATATGCTCTCCCCCTTTTGCTTCTCTGCCTTCTTTTCCCTGTTCTTCCTAACACGAGTTCCGCCGTTCTCATCGTCCTCTCCTACCCACATATCACGGTCAGAATTCTCCTGCTGTCCGTGGGGCTCTTCGGGCTCAGCGTCGTCTTTGTTAAGGAGCTTGCGCGCTTCGCCCAGGGCCTCCATCGCGTCTTCGGCTGCCACCTGGCCCTCCTCGACCTTCTCGAAGACCGCCTCGAGAGTAGCGATCTGGGCCGAGTTTGCCGCGGAGATCCAGGGCTCGACCTGGTTCGTCACGTTGTATCTGCTCACCCCTTTCGTAGCTTCGCTAAAGCTCGGCTTGGGCTTATTGGATGTGTTGGCGGGGAATTTTTGCAGTAGGTGGCTTTCCTCCACGAGGTGGTTCAAGATCTTGTTAAGGTCTTGCTGTTGCCTCGAGAGAGTTGTGTTGATGTGGGACTTTTCTTGGATTAGGCCTTTCTGCTCGCGCGAGATGGTTTGTAATTTTGCGAGGTATGGTGTGAGTAGGAATGCTTCAGGGTCTGCGCTGCGGGGTGGTGGCTGGTCCTTGGATTCTTGCTCTGGTTCCTGTTTCCTTGGCGGCTCAAGTTTGAGTTGTTTCAACTGTGCCATTGAAGTGATAATTTCTTTGCGGAGGTCGACGTGGTGTTGGTATTCCTTCTGAATCTCGGCCATATG
Organism: Jackrogersella minutella; assembly: GCA_022578535.1. NCBI lineage: Eukaryota > Fungi > Ascomycota > Sordariomycetes > Xylariales > Hypoxylaceae > Jackrogersella > Jackrogersella minutella. Next base: position 93,504 of record MU388213.1, read on the forward strand.
GATATCACGGTCGAATTTCTCCGATTCCCCTTGTTGCGGCTTGCTCGGGGATTCGAAACTCGGTTCGTCCTCGTCGCCGCCAGCTTTACTCAACATATTTTCAATCCAGTTGATTAGACTATCCTTCACGGCATTGAGTGCGTGTAATTGTACTTCTGGGGACAGACCACCAGGATCGATCGGGTTTTTGGCTTTCAACTTTTCAAAGTTTTGCTTTTCTCGTTGGGCCAGCAGTTTATTACGCAAGACTGCTTTCTGAAGCCGTGACAATAGCTCCTGGATCTCGCGGTTTGGAGTGTCTCTATCTTGGGTGAAGCCATCCATGAGTTCCTTCGGTAATTCAGGGAGAGTGGCGCAGTCCTTGAACATGACCTCGGGATCCAGAAAATCGGGAGCCGCAGCGGGCTGCTGATCAAGCTCCTCCAGGTACTTGTCAACTACACTGAGTCTCTCATGTTCCAGCTCCAGCGCGTTAACCTCGAGCTGAATCTCCAGAAGCCGTGCTTGTTGATCTTCCTCGGGTGGAGACTGAGGGAAAGTAGTAGCCGCATCATGCTCCTCCTGCAACTTTGTAAATTCAGCTCGGATCTCTATATTCCTCCGAACTGCCTCAATATACTCTCGATAACTACCCTGCAATGCTTGATATGGCGTAACGGTAGTATCTAAGTCAACAAGTGATAAAGGACTATTGAGCTGCTCAACCCCTAGGCTCTGGGCGAGATCGCGAGCTAGATGTCGTCTCACAGCAGTGACCTCATCGCGAGGATGTATTCGATGCTGAAGAACATCACGAGCCCGTTCACACAATTCCTTTTCTGTAGTATCCATCATGAATCCACGGAGTTTGATGTCGAATCTTATCACTAGAAAGATATATGGTGTGGTTTATAAGATAAGGTTGACAACATTTACACAGCCAGTCTTTCAAAAAGTCCAAGGAAAGTTGTATATAACAAGGCGGTAACGCAGGTATCAAGTACCTACCTCATAACGTAGATATGCATTTGAATGTTTCTTGAGATTCTCTAATGCAAGATATGGATATACAGAGTATTCTACTATTGTAGACAGCCAATCATACGAAGTACTCATACTGTAAGTGGGTACCTACCCGCTCTTATTTTTAGTGTAAAGGTTAAAACGATACTACCCACTATTTCAGCTATGTACCGGCTTCAAGCTAAAAGTTATCTCAGAACGTGAAAAAAGAATTCATCTTCAATAAATTTCATATTCATATTGAAATCGAACCCTGGCGCTTTTTACCTGAACTCCCTACGAAGCGTCGCGTTACATGATATTACATCAAAAGATCGAGAAATAAGGTACTTTGAACCCCGCGCAGCGTATTCTAGATGCGATTTCTGCAGACAAACACGACGCCCTCGTCCATTTGATTACATTGGACTTGTTGACGGTCGTCTTTCTACCATACTATAATCCTCCCATCGACAAGCAAGCTATCAAACCCGAATACCACAAACATGGCGGACCATCACCGAGATGTGTCGCAGTACAAGTACTCGGCAATGTCCAACCTGGTTCTCCAGGCGGACAGACGGTTTGTTACGCGGCGAACCGACGAGGCTACTGGCGACCCCGAATCCCTTGCCGGCCGTTTGAGAATCAACGACATGGGCTCTAGAGTTGCGCGCGACGCGGCACCAAGACCGAACAGGCCCACAGGCCTACCGCAGGTTGAAAGGGGAGATGTACACGAAGGCCAAGATATACTCGCTCGAGAGCAACGAAAACGAAAGGGCGACCCGTCACAGATGCGAGCAACAGGCATTCTTGGACAAACAGATCTATTGGTCGAGGGTCTTAGATACCGGCCGCGCATACCAGCTACTCGTGCCACTTATGATCTTATACTCAACGTCGTGAGGAGCAACCTTGGCGATGTGTCCCATGAAATCGTTCTAAGCGCAGCAGATGCTGTTTTGGAATATCTCAAAGACGAGGATATGAAGGACTTCGATAAGAAGAAGGAAATCGACGATTTGATGGGCGTTACCTTGAACCCTAAGCAGTTCAATGAGTTAGTCAACCTCGGAAAGAAGATTACGGATTATGATACCCAAAATGATGATGAGGAGATGGACACAGGAGCTGGTGCAGCCGAGGGTGACGAAGAACTCGACGAACGCCAGGGTGTTGCTGTTGTCTTTGACGACGAAGAAGAGGACGGAGAAGCCCTAGTTGACGAAATCCGAGACGAATCGTCGGATGATGAAGTAGTCTTTGACAAAGACGAGGAGGATCTGACTGGCCTAGAGGAACGGGCGACAGCTGGAGGCGCTGGAGAAGACCGAGATGAGGAAAGTGCCGGCCTAGCTGACGGGGACGAAATGGTAATTGAATCAGGACTACCAGACAACAAGCAGAAAGGAACTTCCAGGGAGACCAACTACATCCCTGCACGCCAGATTGATGCCTACTGGCTGCAAAGAGAAATTGGTAATATATATACCGACGACCATATCCGGCACGAGAAGACCACACAAGCTTTGCACATACTTTCCGGGGAATCTGATGAAGCTGGCGGCGACGAGAAACAGTTGAGAGAGATCGAGAACGAGCTGATGGAACTCCTTGACTACGAGCATCATGAAGTCGTTCAGAAGCTCATCGAGAACCGCGAGAAAATCGTGTGGCTCACGCGCCTGGCCAGGGCAGAAGGTGAAGAGGAAAAGGGGGTCATTGAACGTGAAATGGCTTCTGAGGGCGTCAGATGGATCCTAGACGAACTCCGAGGTAGAAAAGCTGGTGACGGCGTAACTAAGATGGAGATAAAGATGGATATTGACGTCCCAGAATCGTTCAGTACCGCGCCAAAGGCCGAGCGAGCAGAAGGTCAACTAGTCGGCGGCCTCCAGCCACGGAAGTTCATCAACCTTGAAAATCTCGTATTCGATCAAGGCAACCATCTTATGACGAATCCAAAAGTCAAGCTCCCCGAAGGTTCAACGAAACGGACCTTCAAAGGCTATGAAGAGATACACATTCCCGCACCTAAGAAACGAGGCCAAGCAGAGGATGCCAATATTCCCATCACGGACTTGCCTGAATGGGCACGCGCGACTTTCAGCTCAGCAAAATCTCTAAATAAAATCCAGACAAAGTGCTACCCGTCGGCTTTTGAGGATGATGGGAATATGCTCATCTGTGCTCCGACAGGAAGTGGCAAGACGAATGTAGCCATGCTGACAATCCTGCGAGAGCTTGGGAAGCATAGAGATCCGAAGACCGGGGACATTGACTTGGACGCTTTTAAGATCGTCTATATTGCACCCTTAAAGGCTTTAGTCCAGGAACAAGTTGGAAACTTTGGTGCCCGCCTGAAGCCATACGGCATAACGGTATCCGAATTGACTGGTGACCGTCAACTTACCAAGCAGCAGATCTCCGAGACACAAATAATTGTCACAACGCCTGAAAAATGGGATGTCATTACCCGAAAAGCCACTGACCTGACGTACACAAATCTCGTTAGATTGATCATCATCGACGAGATTCATCTTCTACACGATGAGCGAGGACCCGTCATCGAGAGTATTGTCAGCAGGACTATCAGAAAGACGGAGCAAACTGGTGACCCAGTCAGGCTCATCGGATTGTCTGCTACTCTACCCAATTATAGAGATGTGGCTAGCTTCCTTCGTGTGGATCCTAGTAAGGATCTTTTCCATTTCGACGGTTCTTATCGTCCGTGTCCACTGAGACAGGAGTTCATCGGGATTACTGAGAAGAAAGCCATTAAACAGCTTAAGACGATGAACGATATCACATACAACAAAGTAATCGAGCATGTGGGCACTCACCGAAACCAGATGCTCATTTTCGTTCACTCTCGAAAGGAAACCGCAAAGACTGCTCGATATGTTCGAGATAAGGCTCTCGAGATGGAGACAATCAACCAAATCTTGAAGCATGATTCAGGTTCTAGAGAAGCATTAAACGAAATAGTCAATGACATAACGGATGTCGACCTAAAGGACCTCATCCCCTACGGATTTGGTATTCACCATGCCGGCATGAGTCGTATCGATCGATCCGAGGTTGAGGGTCTCTTCGCCTCTGGTTTGATTCAGGTTCTTGTCTGCACAGCTACTCTTGCCTGGGGTGTCAATCTTCCGGCGCATACCGTCATCATCAAGGGCACTCAGGTCTACTCGCCAGAGAAGGGTAGCTGGGTGGAATTAAGTCCACAAGACGTTCTGCAGATGCTGGGTCGTGCTGGTCGACCACAGTATGATACATATGGTGAGGGCATCATTATTACGTCTCAAAGCGAGATGAAGTATTATCTGTCATTGCTTAACCAGCAACTGCCAATCGAGAGTCAGTTTGCTAGTAAGCTTGTGGATAATCTAAACGCAGAAATCGTTCTCGGCAATGTCCGAAGTCGAGATGAAGCGGTCGAATGGCTTGGGTACACGTACCTTTTCGTTCGGATGCTAAGGTCACCAGGCCTTTACAGTGTCGGGGCTGACTACGAGGACGATGAGGCCCTAGAACAGAAGCGAGTTGATTTGGTACACTCGGCTGCTACTGTGCTGAAGAAGTCCAACTTGATCACCTATGACGAGAAGACTGGGAAGGTCAAGGCAACTGAGCTCGGAAGAATATCGTCCCACTACTACATTACGCACGGGTCGATGGAGACCTATAACAAACTTATACAACCTTCGATCACGACGATTGAGCTATTCCGAGTATTTGCTCTCAGTGCCGAGTTCAAGTACATACCCGTTCGTCAAGACGAAAAGTTGGAGTTGGCAAAGATTCTAGCCCGAGTACCAATCCCTGTGAAGGAGAGCATCGAGGAACCACACTGCAAAATCAATGTCCTCCTACAGGCGTATATCAGCCGCCTTAAGCTTGAGGGCCTAGCTCTCATGGCCGATATGGTTTACGTCACACAATCTGCTGGTCGTATTCTTCGCGCCATCTTCGAGATTACTCTTCAAAAAGGATGGTCTAATGTTGCTAAGACGGCCTTGGACCTGTGCAAGATGGCAGAAAAGAGAATGTGGCTGACAATGACGCCGCTCAGGCAGTTTCCTCGCTGCTCTCGGGATATCATCACGAAAGCCGACAGTTTGGACGTTCCGTGGAGTAGTTATTTCGACCTAGACCCTCCGCGGATGGGCGAGCTGCTTGGGAAACCGAAATCAGGCCGTTTAGTCTGCGACCTGGTTGCCAAATTTCCAAGGGTTGAGATTCAGGCTCAGGCTCAACCGATGACCCGCTCTATGCTGCGCGTTGAGTTGTCCATCACACCGAACTTCCAGTGGGACGACGAATTGCACGGATCAGCAGAAAGTTTCTGGATCATCGTCGAAGATTGCGATGGTGAGGATATTCTGTTCCACGATCAATTCCTTCTACGCAAGGATTATGCAGTCTCGGAATCCAATGAGCACCTAGTTGATTTCACGGTCTCTATTACCGAACCTATGCCTCCGAATTACTTCATCTCTGTCATTTCTGACAGATGGCTGCATTCAGAGACAAAATTGGCGGTCTCGTTCCAGAAGCTCATCCTTCCCGAGAAGTTCCCACCTCATACCCAGCTCTTAGATCTCCAGCCTCTCCCGATTGCTGCACTGAAAGCGAAGGACTTCTCTAGCCTATACGAGTCTTGGAATTATTTCAACAAAATTCAGACGCAGACATTCAATTCTCTCTACACGACGGACGATAACGTTCTGATCGGAGCCCCAACCGGCAGTGGAAAGACCGTTTGTGCAGAGTTTGCTATCTTGCGTCTTTGGTCTAAACCAGAGATTGGCCGTGCTGTCTACATCGCACCTTTTCAGGAAATTGTTGACATCAGATATCAAGATTGGACGAAGCGACTTAGTCACCTACGTGGTGGTAAGGAAATAGTCAAGCTTACTGGAGAAACAGCGACGGATCTCAGACTTCTCGAAAAGGGAGATCTCATCCTGGCCACACCGACGCAATGGGATGTTCTCTCTCGACAGTGGCAGAGACGCAAGAATATCCTCACGGTTGAGTTGTTCATTGCCGATGAACTTCATCTGCTTGGTGGTCCGTTGGGGTATATCTACGAGATTATAGTATCTCGGATGCATTATATTCGCACAACCGCTAGTCTGGAGATGAGGATTGTCGGGTTAAGCGTTTCACTAGCGACTCCTCGAGATATTGGCGAATGGATCGATGCTAAGAAGAAGGACATATATAACTTCAGCCCCCACGTGCGCCCTGTACCTCTAGACCTTCGTATCCAGTCCTTTGCCATTCCCCATTTCCCGTCGTTGATGCTCGCCATGGCTAAGCCAGCATACCTTGCGATTACTGAGCTTTCACCTGATCAGCCAGCTCTGATCTTTGTTCCCAGCAGGAAACAGGCGAGATCGAGCGCACGAGATATTCTTGCCGCTTGCCTGGCGGAAGACGATGAGGATAGATTCTTACACGTGGACATTGATCAACTTCGTCCAATTCTCGAACGTGTCCACGAAGAAGCTCTGGCCGAAGCACTGTCACACGGTGTTGGATATTATCATGAAGCTCTTAGCCAAAGTGATAAGCGGATTGTTCTCCACCTTTACAACCAGGGCGCAATCCAGGTCTTAGTGGCGTCGCGTGACGTATGTTGGGAACTGGACTGCACTGCACATCTAGTAGTGGTTATGGGTACTCAGTATTTCGAGGGTCGTGAGCACCGTTACGTCGACTACCAGTTGAGTGAAGTATTGCAGATGTTTGGAAAAGCTTTGCGTCCATCCCGAGAGGGTCGTAGTCGAGGTGTTTTGATGGTTCCAGGCGTCAAGAGGGAATACTTCAAGAAGTTCCTAAATGAAGCTTTGCCAGTCGAGTCGCATCTTCACAATTTCGTGCACGACGCTTTCGTCACCGAAGTCAGCACGAGGATGATTGAGTCTGCGGAAGATGCCATTAACTGGACAACGTTCACGTATTTCTACCGCCGGCTCTTGGCAAACCCAAGCTACTACAGTTTAACAAGTCCGACTCATGATGGATTAAGCAACTACCTTTCCGATTTAGTCGAGTCAACCCTGAAAGAGCTCACGGAGTCTAAGATCATTGATTTCGACGAGGACGATGGCTCAGTCAATCCTCAGAACGCGGCCATGATTGCGGCATATTACAATATTTCCTATATCACAATGCAGACTTTCCTACTCTCGTTGAGCGCAAAAACAAAGCTCAAGGGTATCTTGGAGATCGTAACATCGGCCACAGAGTTCGAGTCAATCCAAATCCGACGCCACGAGGACAACCTACTTCGACGCATTTACGACAGAGTCCCAGTCAAGATGTCCGAACCAGCATACGACTCACCGCATTTTAAGGCGTTTGTTCTGCTGCAGGCACACTTCTCCCGACTACAACTCCCTATCGATCTGGCTAAAGACCAAGAATTAGTCGTGTCGAAAGTAGTCAGTCTCTTGAGTGCAAATGTTGACGTTCTCTCCTCGGACGGGCATTTGAATGCCATGAATGCCATGGAAATGTCTCAGATGGTGGTGCAAGCTATGTGGGACCGCGATAGTCCTTTGAAGCAGATCCCTCATTTTACGCCCGAGGTTGTGAAGGTGGCAAATGAATTCGGGTATGTACTACAAGAAAATCCTAGCGATGAAGCCACTAACTTATTGTGCCCCAGAATCAACGATATTTTTGATTTCATGGACGCAATGAATCCGGAAGAGAACAAAAATTATGCCAACCTTGTCAAACGCCTCGGGTTGTCGCAAGCCCAGTTAGCTCAAGCAGCGGCTTTCACGAATAATAAGTATCCTGATATTTCGCTTGAATTTGAACTCGTTGACGAGGACAGCATTCATGCGGGAGAGCCAGCTTACATTAACGTCCAAATCGAGCGCGAGGTCGAGGAGGAGGACGGAGAAGTTGACACGACAGTCCACGCTCCATTCTACCCCGCCAAGAAGGTGGAGAACTGGTGGCTGGTCGTTGGAGAGGAGAGTACGAAGACGTTGCTCGCAGTCAAGCGGGTCACTATTGGGCGGCAACTCAAGGTTAAGTTGGAGTACACGGTTCCGACGCCCGGCAAGCATGACTTGAAGCTATTTTTGATGAGCGACAGTTACGTCGGTGTGGACCAAGAACCCACCTTCTCGGTCACGGCTGCGGAGGGCATGGACGTTGACTCCGACGAGGATGAAGAAGAGGAGGAGGAGGAGGAGTAAACCCCTCGAGGCGTACCCGCGGGTCTCTGCATAGGTGGGATTGCATCCCTCTCTTGTACGAAAAGCTTACTGTACATATAGAAAGTCATTTGGAGGGCGATAAAGGTTCCCTGGCGAAATGTTCAGGGGAAAGGGGGATAGGTCAAACCGTTTACTAGTTAGTCTACTATTATTAACTGGTCATAATGAGGTTCCTGTTTTTGGTTTCTTGTTCGGATCGTGAGTCGTGCGGATGTCGGGCTGCTTGAGCTGGGCTATCCAGGGGAGCGGGCTGATGTCGTGAGAGACCTCGTCAACATTGCTGACTAGCATGTTGGCGCGGAGGCGAATGCAAACAAAGGTAACCAGGGTGGCGTGCGTGCGTGCGTGCGTGAGTGAGTGAGGAATAGTGGTGCTGTCGAAAATGAATGGGATAGATCTAGGTGCCTGAGAAAGATGAGCCCTGACCTCGTTGGCGAATGCCGAGGGCCATGGGGGTTGTGTTTCTCAGGGTGGGTTGGCGTTACCTACCTAGGTATCTAACCTTGCCTCCTTGCCTACCTAAAGTACCTACTACTACTACGGTATCAAAACTCGGTGGCCCCAGGCCATACCTCATAGGCAGACAGGCATGTAAACAGTAAGAAAGGAAGACCCACGTACCGGCGCAAATCTGAACCAAAACGTACCAAGACTTCCGAGTCTACTAAATCCAACCAAGCCCTTCCTCTTATTACCAAGGCCAAGCAGCTTATCCGCCTACGTAGGAAATACCCTACAAAAGTTAAGCAAATCAGAGCTACCTTAAGGCTTAGGTACGCAAATGTCCCATACCTAACTTTTCTACTTTCTCTCTACTTTATCTCTACCCAACCGGTTCTACTACCTCTGCTACAACTATTCGTAACTAGGTAAGTACCTTACTACATATATCCCATACCTACCTGCCACACAAGACGCCATCATCAAAAAAGTCACGTGCGTTTGTTCAGAGCTACCCGGCGACGAATTTGAGCACAGGCTTTCCATCTTGGATCCTGGGAATTTTACTTGACCACTATCTCATTCATCAACATTCTGCCTTCAAAAACTTTTTTTTTCTTTCTGTCCTCTTCCGCATCCTCTTCACTTCCACGAGATTCCCATTCCATTCATCTCAACACAACTCCATCGGATCGCGCTTGTCAATTGTAGTGATCCATCGACAACCGTGACTACACTAGTACTTAGCCCCGTCGACTTTCTCCAGTTTTAGGAAGTTGACCGGACGCGTTTTTCTTAACCTACCAACACCAATACGTACCTACCTACATCACAATACTTTTTCACTCTCTCCAACCGTTGGTCAACACCTTTTTTTCGCCGCAACCAACCTTTTCTTTTAATTTCCCTCTCTTTTAACCTTTGATCAACCTCTAGTTATCCGGCCGTTAACGCATCCACATCGCGACTCTTCTTTAATATATCACAGCCACTATCTTCGCCGCCTGTCAAAATGTCTGACGAGACAGCCGCGCAACCTACCGCCGCGCAGCCCCAAGAGGTTGCTTCTGCTTCTGCTGCAGCGGTAGAGGACAATCCATCAGCGTCCGTCGCGCTTACCGGTGACGCGAAGCCAATTGAGAAGGAACCTGCATCTTCTGTTGACGCTGATAAGGTCAATGAGGATAATTCAGCTGATGAACCCGCTAAAGCTGAAGGTAAGTTACATCTAACAAATAAACATCCATTCTCACCGGGCTTTTCCGACTGTTGCAACACACATCGTCCCTTATCAACACGCCATCCCAATTCCTTCCCCAGCGCTATCAACACTACACAACTTGATTATCTTCTCCAATCCGCCTCTCTACTTCCAACATGTTACATCGCCGTACTAACCCTATATCATTAGAAGCTGCCGAGGTAGCTGAAGCCACCGCGTCCACCAACGAGAAGCATGCCGACCCTGACGTCGAGATGACCGATAAACCAGCCGACGAGCCTGCGGCCGATGCCAAGGTTGATTCAGAAAAGGCCGCGGAGGAGCATGACACGACCGCAGGTGCTGTCGAGAGTGCCACAGCTGAGACGGAGTCGGCACCTGGAGACAAGTCTAAGGCGCGTCGCAAGTCTGCCGGCGATGCCAAGAGCAAGAAATTGAACAAGAAGGCGTCGAGGGCCAAGATCCTACACGTCGACGCGAAGCCTGGCGAGCATTTCTTCGCCAAGCTGAAGGGCTTCCCCCCGTGGCCCGTTATCATAGCCGAGGAGGACATGCTTCCGTCTAGCATGCTGAGCGCGAGACCTGTTACTGCCGCCCGCCCTGATGGGACCTACCGTGAGGATTTCGCGGATGGTGGTAGGAGAATTGCAGACCGAACATTCCCGGTCATGTATCTCCACACCAATGAATTGTAAGGCCATCATACCCAAATCTATAATATACGAACTTAGAACTAACAATGGTGCTAGCTCGTGGACGACCAACTCCGACCTCAGCGAGCTTGACCCTTCGACAGTCGCAAGCATGGTTACAACCAAAATGCGCAAGGATTTGCAGAACGCCCATTTATTGGCTGCTGAGCAGAACTCCTTAGATTACTACAAAAATGTTCTCCGTGATTTTGAGGAGCAGCGTCTCGCTAAGATCGAGGCTAAGAAAACTCGGTCCAACAAGACACCTAAGAAGGTATCCAAAGCAACTGAGACTACCGCGGCTGGTGAGGATGAAGATGTGGACATGGTTGATGCTGAGGAGGGGGACGAGGTAGAGCCCGTCGAGAAGAAGCCCAAGTCAAAGAAGCGCAAAGCCGAAGATGAGATCAGCGTAAGATAGTGACTCTATATGATTGAACAATATACTGACGTTGACAGACTCCCCAGCGCTCCGAATCTGTCAAGAAGCCCAAGATTAAGATCACAAATTCATCTACGCCCAAGGCCGCCAATGGTGTCCAATCACCGACCGCGAAGGATTCTTCCAAGCCCGTTAAGGTTAAGTCTAAGCCAGCAAAGGGCAATAAGGATAAGGTTGAGAACAAGAAGGAGAAGGAGGTTGCCACGCCCAAGGAGCCAGAACTTAGTCCCGAAGAGAAGCGCGTGCGCAAGGAGGTAAGACCTTCATCGACACATGTTCGTTGCGTTGAATTAATGCTAATTGGCCTGTAGAAGGAGATTTTATTCTTACGTCACCGTCTCCAGAAGGGTCTACTTCTTCGCGACCAGGAGCCGAAAGAAGAGGAGATGAAGTCCATGTCGGAGTTCCTTGCTAAGCTCGAAACGTTCCCCGACCTCGAAGTCAGTATCATCAAGGCAACCAAGATCAACAAGGTTCTCAAAGCCATCTTGAAGCTGGAGACTATTCCAAAGGAAGATGAGTTCCACTTCAAACCGCGATCGCAGAGTCTCTTGGATAAGTGGAACACGCTTCTCTCTACTGACGGAGCTGCTCCTGCTTCCGCGAACGGCATCAACGGCGGTTCTGGTGATTCTACTAAGGGTGGAAAGGCGGCTGCCAACGGTGTCAAAGAGGCCTCGGCCGATCACAAGTCCGACGCCGAGAAGGAAGATGGTAAGGCCTCGGCCTTTGAGAAGGGTACAGGCGACAAGGCCCACGCTAAGTTGGAGTCGGCAAGCGAAGAGAAGCCGGATGCGGAGAAGGTACGTCTTAAGATTACTCGCCACGACCCTTCGGCGGAGTTGATCCGAGCAAAGTCATATAGGCAGAATACTAATTGGTCGCAGCACACGAAGGAATCCACTGACGAGGCGACGGCAGAGGTCGAGTCTGCAGCATGAAGCAACAAAGGCTGGATTCGACGAGACGATGACTATTTCTTTTAGTGCCTAAGAGTCGACGGCAATCAGGGGCGTTCAGGGGTATAAGAAAGGCTACTCTGTTAAGGCATGACTATCATTGAACAATGGCAGGTCACGCGACTGGATTATGTATATGACCTAGGAGTACTCGTACTCGGGGTTGTGTTCATTCTATGTAAACTAGGAAGTACTTGATTTCAGATCACATCAGAACAGGCCATTTTTTGCGGACCTGGAACAGTCAATATTTGGTCAGGAAGGGCCTTTGGGGAAGGGGGGGAAAGGCGGTGCGAGGAAACGAGTTAAAAAGTCAGGCTCCCGCTCGGTATTTAGCACCGCTAATTTGTTCGTCGGCCGGTAGGAAGATGACGGATGGGGATGTCATTAAGTGATCGCGTTTCTAGTTTAGGAGGGTTGCGATGAGTTCTCACGGATCTTGCAATAAAAGTCTTTGCATTCATTAACTGATTGTTTATGTGTTTGTACTGTGTAATTACATCGTAAGAGTCGAGTAGTAGGGTTATCGTCTTTCCCAAGGTGCCTACCTAGGTACCAGCCTACAGCCTACATACATGATGTAGTGATGGATAGGATGTATCATGTAAGTAGGCATTAATATAGGGACCCCTGAAGGCGAGTTTGTCGAGTGCCTAGGTACTTAGTACTATGTACTCCGTATTTACACCCGTTTGCACAATTAGCTGGTAAAGAGCATACAATTGGTCGATTCCCCGTTGGTAGAGCAGGTAGAGTTGTGAGCTCGGACCATAAATATCCACTTACCATGTAGCTGCAAGGGCCACCCCACCCTGACCTGCCTGTCTGACAAAGCTCTAAGGCGCGCGCGTCATCAGCCGGTCAGTGCCTGACATTTGTAACTCTTGAGTGTTGTGAAGGGAAAGCTCGATCTCATTCATGAAAATTTAAATCATCTAATCGTCTCTATCTTAATCTCATACCTTCTTCTCTATTCTTCCGCCACCTTGGCCCGTTACTGTTGTTATGCCAGTTCGCACCTTGTTTCCTGGGCCAAAACTCTGAAAGGGATAAATTAAGATATAAGTTAAATCCCATGAACGACATACATTCCCCCCTCATCATTATTCCCTTATAACAGCCCACTACAACTACGTGACTCGACAACTTCATCATGTTGTTACGACTACGAGGGCCGGATGGCATGATTAGGATTAATATTGACAAGAATGATCTTTTCGCTGAACTCGGTCGCCAGGTATGTATTATACCTCATTACTTGTGGGATACCTTTGGCCTCTAACTATAGCTATAGCTCGTGGCGCAATTACCACCGACCGTCGACCCAAATAGCATTTCCATGTCTCCGAAGCCCCAAGCCAAACCCGAAGACAAGGAATCTAGGAAACTAAAAGACATCGCCGGATTCAAACTGTCCCATATCGGGTTGAAGTACTTAAATCCTGTTGCGAACCTCCTCGGTCCCTTTAGATATATACTAACATGCGGGCAGCCACGGCGATTTGATATTTCTCAACTACCGACACCAGGATACCGCCGACGGCCATACGAACGGCGCGCCAACACCTTCAACCACCATATCCTCGACGAACAGACTAAATGGAAAGCCCATACTACCTACCGAGGATCTACCTGTCGACCCCCCGCCGCTGACGTCCCCTACACAAATCATCAAGAATCCCTGGGAGGTGGTCAGGCAGTCGCCATTAGATGATCGGTTAGATAAGCAGGATGGAAAGATCCCTCGAGGTCGAGACCGCATGTGCAAACACGGTCCCAAAGGCATGTGCGACTACTGCATGCCGCTCGACCCCTTCAATCCACAATACCTCACCGATAAGAAGATCAAGTACTTATCCTTCCACTCGTACCTCAGAAAGATCAACTCAGCGACAAACAAACCCGAGCTAGGAAGTTCATTCATCCCACCACTTAAGGAGCCCTACTTCAGAGTCAAAAGGGACTGCCCTTCAGGACATCCTCAGTGGCCCGAGGGTATTTGCACAAAGTGCCAGCCCAGTGCCATTACCCTTCAACCCCAGACTTTTCGTATGGTCGACCACGTCGAATTTGCTTCGTTCGAGCTCGTCAACTCCTTCATCGACGCTTGGCGGAGAACTGGTGCGCAAAGAATTGGCTACCTCTACGGTCGTTACGTAGAATACACCGAGGTCCCGCTTGGCGTTAAGGCAATTGTGGAAGCCATATATGAAGTACCTCAAGTGGACGAAGTGGATGGAGTATCACTGAACCCTTGGGACAACGAGGGTGCCGTGAACGATGTGTCAAAGCTATGCGGACTTGAGCAAGTTGGTGTAATCTTCACCGATTTGCTCGACGCTGGCACTGGTGATGGCAAGGTCATCTGTAAGCGTCATGCCGATTCTTACTTCCTAAGTTCTCTAGAGATTTGCTTCGCAGCGCGTTTACAGGCCCAACATCCCAAGCCTACGAAATGGAGCGACACGGGGAGATTCGGGTCCAATTTCGTCTCATGCATCATCTCGGGCGATGAAACGGGTCAGATTGCCATATCATCTTACCAGGTCTCTAACGATGCGGTGGAAATGGTACGTTCAGACCTCATCGAGCCATCCGCCGACCCCAACGTCATGCTTGTACGGGAAGAGGAGGAAGATGACGGTTCGACAAGCCGAACGCGATATATCCCCGAGGTATTCTATCGAAAAATCAACGAGTACGGTGCAAACGTACAGGAAAATGCCAAGCCATCCTTCCCAGCTGAATATCTTTTTGTCACACTAACACACGGTTTCCCGGCACAACCGAAGCCCTTATTTAACACTCCTAACTTCCCTATTGAGAATCGCGAGATCATAGGAGAAAGTCAACAATTAAAATCAGTTGCGAAGGCTCTGAACAAGAGCAGTGGCAAAGAGCTTGGATCCATCTCGGATTTTCATTTTCTCAACTTCATACACGGAATGGATGTGCTATCCAAGGTAAGCCTTCACAATTTCTAAATCTCACTACTCTCTTTTCTCTTGGTCTCAATATAGTAACATGTGAATAGGAAGAGGAAGCACTCCTCTGTCGGGCGGCGACGACACATGATCTCGCCGATACGTACCAGCTGTTTTCAACGCCCGGTTGGAAGACGCTGGAAACCATTCTAAGAGAGACTGGTGAGAAACTCCCCAAAAGAAAGCGCAGTCGTTCGAGCGGCGAGGGGGGCCAAGTTCCGGGCAGCGGAGCGTTGCCCTCCTCGGCCTCATCCGTCGTCGCCCCCATGAATAATACATCCGGTGAACCGCTTACTAAGCGTCTTGCTGCCGTTAGGCTGAACGAGCGAAATGCGAGCGCACCCGCTACCAAACGCGTTAAGCACGGGGAGCATTGACGCAAGGGCTGAGAGCGAGCAGAACGCAGCATCGGGGAAGGGACAGTCGGAGGGGGGGACATGTGTATAACACACACATTTCGCAAGATACCTACTACATACGTTTCGTCGTTCGAAACGAAAGGACCCGAAAATCTGAAGAGCTGCGGGTAGGCGGGAAAGAGAAGTCGGTTTGCCACCGGTTGTTGATGGTAGTAGTGAATATCTATCGGACAGGTGGGGCCTGTCTCGGTAAGCTTTCTTGTCATCTCGCTTGCATAAAGGAGAAAAGGCGGCGGTGACGGCGATTTCGTACGTAACAATGGGAGGGAAGGAGGGATCTCAACACATGCATGACTTAGCTTAAGTGTTGCTTCCTCTTCGTGGTAGATACATATTTTATCGCAATAAATGGGAAAGTGAGATAGACTTGCGTTGTCTTGCCTTTGGGATGTCTCTGTGTGTTGGTGTGCGCTGTTCTATTTGCTGCGAGGGTTTTATCTTTGGCTTCTTTCCTGCTATGTTACTCGCTTAGAGATGGCTTTTTTTATATCGTAGTGGGCTGTGAGATGATAGAGTGGTCTTGCTAAGGTGTCACTATCCTATGCTTTTGCTATTGGATAAAAAACTGTATTAATACCTTTTAGAGCTAACGACCACATCCACCTCCTATCCCACTGGGGCAATGGAATTGACCTAGCTTGAGATTTTTCTTGGGAAATGTATTACCAAGTGTACAGTTTACAGTCTAGAATTATGAAATAGTGTTACCTATGAGATGAAATGTAAAATCATAGGTGTTTTCCATATGGCCGCTTACAATGACTAAGACTCAATAAGGAGACTTGTGTATCATTTACCCCTTAATTCGTTTTCTTTGGCTTCAAACCTTTTATTTTAGTTGCTTAATACTGTCGTGACTTACTATCTTAAGCGGTTGTCAACGTACCTTTCATTTATTTTAGCCCCTTTTTTGCCTATATCTTGAGTGTCAAAAACAATTCTACTATTAAGGGATAAGAGCTGGATATGACAAATCCGACACAGCAACCCGAGGACACGCCAAACAAAGCTATATATTCTTAGCATCGTTATTTGCTTTAGAACTTCTCTAATCGCCTTGAGATTATTCTACACTCATATGTTTTATCGTCACCAACGTGACCATACACATATACAATCCAACCAAGTCATACTAGTCTTATCGAATCGTGTTAAGTCAATTAGGTAGTCTGGGAATGTAAGAAACTCTTACTTAGAATTCGGCTATGTCAGAGTGAGAATCAGAAGAGTAGTAGCATGTATGCATATGTGAGCATGTGGCCATTAATTCGTAGCCCCTTTAAAGGTGTGAGTAGGGGGAAATTACCTCCTTATACAGACCTGCTACTCAAGAGCATGCCCCTATTGCCCCTAACATAAGTCTTCTCTTCGAACATCTCAAATTCACCAAAAAGACGCATTCTCAATTTTAATTAATTTAACTTTTCATTCCAAGCAGGCGGGCTAGACAGCAGATGATATCTATCCACCTACTCTCCTACCAACCAGCTAGACCCGATCACGAGATGCCACCACAGAAGACAATGCCCCCTTTTTTTGTTGCCCCCATCTTTTTGCGTACCAGATCGTCATCATCATTAAAGAAGGGAGAAATGAAGAACAAATAGTAAAAAACCCCTATCATTTCATCACCTCCTTCCACGCCCACCGGGTCCGCCTCCGAGAGATAAATCGAGCAAATCCTGAGTAAACGCCTTGTCATAGAGAAAACGGAATATCGCGAAGAAAGACTTTTGCGGGTTTTGGAGGTTTTGGGGTTTGGGAGATTATCTACAGGGGCTTGCCGCCGAGGAATTCGGACCACCGACGGACCTCGGACGGGATGCCTTCCTTCCGGGGCAGTTTCTCGTTCATGCATTGGGCGAAGAGCATCGCGGTCTAGAAGTGGGGGTTAGCATGCATCTATTTAAGGTATCTGAATTAGTCGGAGAACACTTACCTGGGGCTCGTTGAACAACGGGACGCCAAAGTCGACGGCGTTGCGGCGCATCACGTAGTCGACATCCATGGTTGTCTTGCCTCGAGCTAGAGCCAAGTTGAAGACTCCTCGGATATCGTACTTTTGGAAGACTTCCCGGAGCGCTCGCTTGTCCTCCTTGGGGAACTCAATTACTTCCACTGCGACCTTGTCCTGGGTAGTCGACTCCAGGAACTGTTTCACCTCTGGCTCAGCAGCGTAGAACTTGTAACCGAGAGGAGAGAGGTAGTCGACGATCTTAGTCAGCCACGGCTTAGATACCTCACCACCGAGGAGGATACCCTCGCCAGGTTCGGGCACGCGGAAGTTCATGGCCGACTGGAGAGAGGTCCAGTACGCCTCAACCAGGTTCTTGCCGAAGCATGCCATCTCTCCAGTGCTAGCCATTTCGACACCAAGGAACGGATCGGCACCAGCGAGACGGGTCCACGAGAATTGGGGGACCTTGGTAGCAAGGTAATCTCTCTTGACAGCCATGAGATCGGTAGGGTTGGGAACATCTTTACCGACGAGCGCCTTAGTCGCAACGTCAATGAAGTTAGTACCGAGGACCTTGCTGACGAAGGGGAAGGAACGAGAAGCCCGAAGGTTGCACTCGATGACCTTGAGTGCTGGCTCCCCGCCTTCAGGGTTCTCGGCCTTGATGATTTGCATGTTGAAAGGTCCGGTGATGCTCCAGGCCTTCGCGACCTTCTCAGCAATTTCCTTAAGTCGTTCCATGGTTCTGTCATCCAAGTTGACTGGAGGTAAGACTAGCGTGGCATCGCCAGAGTGGATACCAGCGTGTTCAACATGCTCGCTGATGGCGTGAAGGATCAAACCACCTTGGTGAGCGACGCCGTCGACGTCGATCTCTTGCGCGCCCTCGATGAACTTGGTTATTACCACAGGGTGATCAGGTGAGACATTGCTTGCGGCCTCTAGTTTATCTTTCAGATCTTCTTGACTTCGAATGACAGTCATAGCAGCGCCTGAAAGAACATAACTAGGACGGACTAAGACGGGATAGCCAACCTGGTCGGCAAACTTCTCGGCCTCGGCCACAGAGGTTAGCTCCTTCCAAGCAGGTTGATCAACTCCAATGCTGTCTAGAATCTCCGAGAACTTCTGTCGGTCTTCGGCCTTGTCGATGTCCTTAGGGTCTGTTCCTAGGACATTTGCCTTGCCAGTCTCCTGGAGACGTAAGGCGATATTTTGAGGAAGCTGACCACCAACAGAGACAACCACACCCGATGCATTTTCCAATTCGTAGATATCCATGACCCTCTCGTAGCTCAATTCTTCGAAATAAAGCTTGTCCGCCGTGTCGAAATCGGTGCTATAAGTTTCAGGGTTGTACTAGAAAAAGTTAGTAAGCATCTTATGAGAGTAGAAAGGTCGAATATTCCGAAAGTCTAAGATTCCATATTTATGAAAAGTAACTCAAACAACGTATTCGTCAGAGCATGATTAATACAGGAGGCATATGCGCCTAATCAGATGCATATAAAGGAGAAGAAATAGAATCAACTTACATTGATCATAACAGTCTTCTCGCCCATGTTTCTCAGAGCAAGAGTAGCGCTCACGGCACACCAATCGAATTCGACCGAACTGCCGATTCTGTACACACCACTACCGAGGATTACAGTGCCTTTGTCCTCGAAGGTAACATCGTGGGAGCTTGCGTTATAAGTGGTATATAGGTAGTTAGTGTCTGCCGGGAACTCGGCGGCCAAGGTATCAATCTTCTTAACCCAAGGCCGAATGTTCATGCTTGTTCGGAGGGCGCGAACAGAATCCTCATTGCTCTTGACAGCGTTCGCAATCTGTTTGTCAGAGAAGCCCATCTTCTTAGCCCTGAGAATGAGGTCCCGCTTCAGGCCCTCTATACTACCAACAGCTTCCATTTCCTTAATGCAGTTGACGAGATTTTGAAGCTTGTACAAGAACCACTTGTCGATTTTGCTCAATTCATGAACCCTGTCAACCGTGTAGCCCTCATGAAGCATTGCCTGACCAACAGCCAGCCATCGGCGATCCGTCGGGTGTGAGAGTTCGTAATCGAGGTCGTCGAACTTGTCGCCCTGGAACCCAAGGAACTGCGGGTCGACTTGGCGGATAGCCTTTTGAAATGATTCCTCGAAAGTACGCCCAATGGCCATCACCTCACCCACAGACTTCATGGCGCTACCGATGTCGCGTTTCACATGCTGGAACTTAGACAAGTCCCAGCGAGGTATCTTGGTTACAATGTAGTCGAGTGAGGGTTCAAAGTTGGCAGTGGTAGTCTTGGTCACCGCATTTGGTAGCTCGGGTAAGCTATGTCCAAGGCCTATCTTTGCTGCTGTATAGGCCAGGGGGTATCCAGTAGCTTTTGAAGCAAGGGCTGATGACCGGGAAAGACGAGCATTGACCTCAATTACCCTGTAGTCGAGACCATCTGGCTGGAGAGCGTATTGGACATTGCACTCACCAACGACGCCAAGGTGACGAACAATCTTGATAGCAGCGGAACGAAGCATGTGGTACTCTTCGTCGCTAAGAGTTTGGCTAGGCGCAACGACAATTGAGTCACCCGTGTGGGTTCCCAGGGGGTCGAAGTTTTCCATATTGCAGACGGTGATACAGTTATTGTTTGCGTCGCGAACAACTTCATATTCGACTTCCTTCCATCCTTTAAGCGATTTCTCAACCAGGATTTGGGGTGACAGGGTGAGGGATCGAGCGGCCATATTGCGTAGCTCCTCCTCGTTGTTTGCGAAGCCAGAACCTAGACCCCCAAGCGCGTAAGCAGCACGGACAATTATGGGATATCCAACCTTGGAGGCAGCGTCGAGAGCATCGTCAACAGTACCAACGGCAATTGACTTGGCAATTGGAATATCGATTTCGTTCAGGGCCTTGGCAAAAAGATCTCGGTCCTCGCTCAGCTCCAAGGTATGCACACTTGTGCCAAGTACCTTCACGCCATATCTCTCTAACAGTCCCATGCGCTGCATCTGCACACCCAGATTCAGCGCCGTTTGTCCACCAAAAGACAGGAATATGCCATCTGGTCGTTCCCTCTCGATAACGTAGGCCACGTACTCAGCAGTGACGGGCAGGTAGTAGACTTCATCAGCAAGGACATGGTTGGTTTGAATGGTAGCAATGTTTGGGTTTATAAGCACAGAAGCCACACCAGCCTCCTTGAGTGCCTTGAGAGCTTGAGATCCTATATAAGTCTTAACGTTAGTATCACTTTTATTTGATCAAGACATGAGTCACCCTTGACCGCCAGGTTCGTGGAGGAGGAGTTTGCAGTACCAACCTGAATAATCAAACTCTCCAGCTTGTCCAATTGCTAAACCACCACTACCAATGACCAGGACTTTCTTAACGTCCACGACATCCCTTGGTTTTATTACGCCGCTCTCTAAGTAGGCTTTTGGATTGGGAGCCTCTTGAGCAGAAGCTACATTACCAGCGGGACGAAGGGCCGTGGCAGAAAAATTCCTTTCCTGTATAAGACCGGACTTTCGAGTAGAAGCAAGAAGGTGAGAGGGAGCTCGGAGACTCGTTGTTGTAAGCTGCCTTCGGGTTATAGGTAGTCGTCGACCATGTCGCAGCAGTACAGGTATTCGACCTGCAAGCTTGGTGGAGAGAGCCATGACAAGTTAGGGAGCTGGAATGTTGAGAGTTTTAGAAGGAGTAAGGTCTCACAAGACCGATTTTGGGGCTCCCTGCTCCCAATTAAAGTCAATTGAGCTCCTAGTAAAATATTATTTGACTCTTTTGTGTATATAGACTTGAAATAAAGGGATGAGTCTTGAGATCCGGCTTCGTATGTAAGTTAATAAATTTCAAGACATGCCACCACCAAATTCATAGATAAGCCGATAAGGGATTAAAAAAAAAAGTCACCAAGGGTTCCGCTAAAAAGATTCGCTGCGATTTACGGAGGCAGGAGGGGACCTCACCTGGGCAATAAGTAGATGTACCTAGGTACCTTCAAGGTTGGTAACCATCTCTTGGCAGACCCGATCTAACGGGGTACCGTATTAATACATGAAAGTCTATTTTCTCTTCTTCTCATTGGTACATGTGAGCTTTACTTCCGCTTTTAGTAAAGGATCAGGTACGAAACGACGGAGAGAACCTCCAGTTAGATTTGTAGCTACCTTATCTGATAAAAGACTACAATTACGTTACGATGTTCCATGAGGGTAATGACGTCGTCTATAAAATAATATAGGTAAACTTAAAGCTGTATATACTTCCATACTTTTATTTTTTGTGCCTTTCTCTCATTGCAATGTAAATCCCGGGCTGAACAATTTGCTTCAACATGTCTTCAGAATTACTCGTCTCGTTTCTTGGCGCTATACAAGCTTCATTATCAGTCTTGTTGACCATCGGCTGTGGCGTCGTTGCAGCTCAGTTCGGGCTAGTCACGACACACGCTGCTGAGGAAGTCTCACGTCTCTGCGTCAATGTGCTTTTGCCTTGCTTGATGATTGTGAAACTAGGATCCGAGTTACACCTTGATACAGCGATGCGCTTCGTTCCTGTAGTTAGTACGTCCACCTTGGTCCTTGCTATGTAGCATCCGAAACCTACCAGACACATGCATCACTAACATAATCAATTTACCTACTCAAGTCTGGGCCACTATTTTTACTGTCATATCTATCGGTATTGGAAAGGCATCCGTCGCCCTTTTTCGTTTGCCAAAATGGGCAGTCCCTGCTATAGCTTTCAACAACACTCAATCGCTACCCTTACTGTTACTACAGTCGCTAGAAGCCACTGGCGTATTAGCTTCTTTGGTCGGTGCTGGCCAGACGTCCGATGCGATCGAGCGAGCACGCACATACTTCCTTGCCTGCTCCGTCATCAATAATACTATCACATTTAGTCAGGGTGCAAAGTGGATAACCGGAGAGCAGAAATCATCAGAGCAGGATAATTCGACGGATCCTGAAAGCCAGCAATCTCAACAGGATGGTTATGGTTCTGGAGAGCAGCGGCCGAGAGCAGACAGTAATGGTCATCTAACTGGGGAGTCTGACGATGGTGACGATGATTCGGGAGATCCTGGCGAACGAACATCACTTCTCCCTAGAAAAGTCGTATACTGGGAGCATAAAGTTGGAAACGGCTTTACTTCAGTATTCCGAAGATGCTTCTATGCCGCTCCAATATTTGTTCAGAAGACATTTGCGGCTATTGGGATGTTCTTCAACCCACCGTCCATTGGAGCTGCCATTGGCTTGGCGATAGGTCTTTCACCGCCCTTGCACCGATTGTTCTTCAATGGCATGAGTGAGGGTGGTTACTTCAATGCGGTGCGTATGAAGATTTCCAGCAGCAGGATTAGCTGTCTTCCCACGAGTCTTCTCACGAGTCATATATATGTTGCACCTGAGTGTCTTTTTTAACGAAGGATCAACCTAATTTCGTGCCTCCTGATTATTTAACTTCCTACTTGGGAGATATTTAGCTTTAAGCGTAACAGCAAGGTTCTTTCGAATAATATACTAACGTGTAGGTAGTGGCTCACCTCTAGTCTGAGAAATATCGGTGAACTTTTCGTTTCCCTCCAAGTCATTGTCGTTGGAGTCAAGTTAAGCTTGAGCTTGCGGCTCATGAAGGAAGGCGAAGATACAGGTAAACTGCCTCTGGGCACAGTCCTTTGTGTGATATTCATCAGATTTATACTTTGGCCAGCGTAAGTTCAGGATCCAGTTCTTGATTTATACTATGCTAAATTCCAGCACGATAGTATAAGCATCCCTCTCATCTGGGCCTTGGCAGCTCATACTAATATTCTTCCTGACGACCCTATGTTATGGTGGGCTTTAATGATGATGCCCATTGGCCCTACTGCCATGAAGGTTCTCGCATTGGCAGATGTCAGTGGAACTAGCAATACGATACGAATGTCAATAGCTAAGTTCCTTACGGTAAGCACCGAGAATGTTCAAAGCTATAGTAAACAGGCCATACTTACCATTTATAGATTTCCTACATCGTTACTCCTATAGTGTCGTTTGCGGTTGTGGGAGCTCTTAAAGCGGCGGAAGCCGCGAAGGGATAAATCTATTTTTGTGTAAGAGACGAAAGCTTATAAACATAAACAATACGTCAATTAAATATATAGGTATGTATTATTATGTGTATATTGCGCTCGATTACTTGTCAATGTCAAATTAAAGAATCCCAAGGTTGGCATTCAGGGGCTTCCCATGTTGCATTTACTTAAGTTCGGCTATTAGTAAGCAGCCCTAAAGGCATAAATTAATACTGTACGCACCGTGTCATATACCGTATATGTTGTAGAAACGGACTGTCTTCAATATCCTACTAAGCTGCCAAAGCTGCTAAACTAATCCAACATCAGATCCTCCACTCGCATTTCTTGTCGCTAATCCATATTACCAACGACGCAACTTCGTAAGACGCACCCCCTGCCTTATCGCCTTCCCCCATCTATCAGGCAGCGTCTCTACACACTTATGACGAGCTCACAGCATGTAAAAGACACATTCACCCGGTGGCTTCTCACGTCGATTGAGGTGGAGCTATGAACAATGTTTCCACCCCGACCACGCCGGCGGATCCTCATCGTACAACCCACGGTCATCACGAGGACAACGCCGACGGCCCAGCAGCACAGTCCGCCGTGTCCGAGCAATCCCAGAATGATGGCAGCACCACTACGCAAAACCCATCACTCTCCAAGGCGGCGAAGGACGGCCTTACAAAGAAGTTGCAACTCATGATACACCTCAGTGTTAGCTTGGATACTCTGGTCTATGCTGAGTTATGTGCGTTGTATTATATGGAGTATGATGGACCTCTCCCCTGATCCTGTCTATATCGCTAGATGGGAAAGTGTTTCTAAAGTTATACGAACAACGACTGACGTAACATCTCTAGCTGTTCTTTCTTCCGATTGTTGATCCGCTGGGTATCTCAATCCCTATTCATTAGCCCTAAAGCCGAGGATACTATTCTCATTATACCCAACTACCACGTTTCCGCGATCATCGGCCCCAACTTCCTTTGCATCTTAAGCCATCTGATTACGTCATTGCCTCAGGCAGGTGAAGCCTCACGAGGCTATCTCCATGGTGGCATACTATTCGACTTCATCGGACAAAAAGCGCCGTCATCGAAGTTTTCGCTCCTTCTATTGGATCTTCTAATATTTGGACTACAATGCGTCATGCTGACAGTGAATATGGAGAAGGAGAGAGTACGCAAAGTGGTGAAGCCGGCGAGGCTGATGGATAACCCTGATGGGACCACAGCAGAGAGCCCGGTCACAGGCCAGGACTACGACGCAGAGGAGCGCGGAGTTCTAAGAGATGCGCCCGTAGTCGACGAGACTGTCGATATCGAAATGCAATCATTAGGGCACGAGAACGGTGGTGGCGACCAGCGCAATCGAGAGGAAAGAGTGGGCTTATTAAGGCGAACGACTACCCCTACAGATAATCTCGAAGGTCTAGCCGACACACTGAGATCTGGGAACGCTGTTCTAGCCAACTTTAACGTTCGGCAGTCACTTCAGACGGCTTGGCGTAACCGGGCGAATTCACCTGAAAGCGCGGCTGCTTATGCCATACAGAATGTCGGATATAATGCGACGCTCGCAGCTTTGGCAGCGCAGAGGAGAGCGAGAATGGCTGCGGCACAGCCAAGGCAGCCATAAATAGCCACGTGAGATCATTGTACAAATTTAAAAGGATATCTTGAACTACGCAATCTTTCTGCCTACGTTGCCGACCCCAGTCCCTTTCACCGAGACTATAATATCGCCCGTGTCATCGTCATCGACGTCCCGCAGCCCCCAACTACTAGCCCCAAATTTTCTGAGATCCCGTGCGAGTTCTATGACTTGTTCTGTGCCCACCACGTCTCGCCCAAGACGTAAGCGGCCGACGTCTTCAGATCCCATGGCCATTAGCGTCAGAACGCTGCCTGCCGCTGCCCCGGTGACACAACCCCCTTGATTTATGGTTTCTAGGAGTTGGTAGGCACATCTCTTCCCTACATCTTCTGGGACTATGCCTCCTTTGGGCGGCACCACAACGTCTGCTGAGTATAACACACCCACGGCGCTCGACTCCGCAACTAGACTTAGACCAAACCCGATGCCCATTCTCTTCTTACTTCCCGACTTTTCTGCTGCATCCGGGATCAAAGGCGCCTGGTCGTACTGCGCCGCAATGTGTATATCCGATACGAATGGGTTTAGTACTTCTCGCGCAGAATGTATCATGCGGGCATTATTGGATGCTGACACACCTGTCGCATACGCAACACCTCGAATCCTTTTTATCCTACCAGGGGCTCGGTTTAGATGTAATGTTTTCGGTAACCGGACCTGGCTCGCGAATCTGAGCTCGACGATACCCGCGCCGCCGCTACCGTGAGGCCCGGTGCATGATCTTTGGAGAACTCGCAGTTCTATCCGCGCCGCGGGAATGCCGAAGAGGTTGTATAATGGTAAAATGGCTGTGCGGAAAGAATCGACTGAGAGATCACCTGTCTCGGTGGATGATGTGATGACGCCTGGGCCTGAGAAGCGAACGTTCATATGTGATTTTGAGAACGGCGCAAGGAGACATAGAGGTAGGAGGAAGTAGGTAACGCCTCGTGTGCAGGTGGCAGGTAGCTGGTATTCGAGGATGTCACCATCTGCAGCGCCGAAGCCTGGTAGCGCACCCGTGATCAGACCAGGTTGGTATGTCATCGTGGTACCCGTGTAGGATATCTGCATAGAGCTGCCATTGGTAACAGCTTCTAGTAGACGAAGGAAGGAGATTTCATGCGGGGCGAGGCCGGGATTGGTGGGGGAGTTGGCTCGGATTTTGGATATATGTATAGGCCGGCCTGTTAATGTCGATAATACTAGGCGCTGCGTGAATGACTTGTGGCCTGTAAACTTAAGAAACTCGGGTCTCGGGGTCGACATCGTGGATTCGGTTGGATTGAGACCACAGAAGGTTGTCGAGTA
The DNA here is from genome assembly GCA_022578535.1 of Jackrogersella minutella. Lineage (NCBI taxonomy): Eukaryota > Fungi > Ascomycota > Sordariomycetes > Xylariales > Hypoxylaceae > Jackrogersella > Jackrogersella minutella. Next base: position 119,864 of record MU388213.1, read on the forward strand.
TTATCACTACTAATTTTATTAGTGAAGATGCCGATGGAAGAAATTCTGCCGTAGTTTACAACCAAAAAATTTAGATGGAGACGAGGCGGTGAAGGTCCATGTTACCAAATTTAGTATCTGTGGCTTAATTCGCTAGTGCTACTTTTTAGCCTAGAACAGTACAAAGGTACAGGTCCATGCATGTATCCTTGTACCGAGGTGGAGTGGGTTTTAAGCTACGTGAAAAGTGTCAAGATCCCGACTTCCCAAAAAGGGCACATAATACATACATAATATCGACCCGAGCAAGTGTTTTGACATTTTCGTCACGTCAAACTTATTCTTCCCACCTTTTTCCTAAACTCCCAGTCTACGCAACATCAACCTACAAGATGTTCGATATAGATTGGATGAGCCTCACGCTACCATTTGCGTACATAACCGTACTTGGCGGCTCTTTATACACCTTTTCCACTATTTACAGGAAGCGGAAGGCGGGTATGTGATTCACTATTCCGCGAGACACTTGCGCCGAAATTAACAAGTCTACAGCACAAAGTGCCAACCTCGAGCCATGGTTTCCACCGCATCTTCAACGAAATATATACTTGACTCTCCTCCACATGGAACCCGAAGCCGGACAGGAGAAAGCGCCGAAAGTCCCAGATAGCGTTATCCGAGCTGCATTACTACGAAGAGCTGTTGAGGACATCCGCCGCATCATCCAGATCCGAACCTCGAAGCAGGCACTCAACACCTTGTTACAAAGAGGCAGTGTTGGCGATGATCTAAACCAGAGGTTTATAAGGGCCGAGAAGGAGATCGAGGAAGAGCTACGTGATGTGGTCATGGAGGTACGGACAGCTCAGGACACAGCTCTAGAGTACAACATCAGGCACTAACCCATATCTAGGCCAATGCCCTTGCACCCGGCTGGGGCCAGACTATTTTCCAATCAGCGAACGAGATTGCTGCCAACACCATGCTACGAACACGGCTCGACGAGATCGAGAACCGAGCCGAGACAGACAAGGAGTGGTGGGAGAAGCGACGTGAGGCGATCAAGAAGGACTTCATGAAAGAGCTAGACGAGGACTCTTCCACCAAGGACTCCGTAAGAGGCGCTAGTGACGACGACGGAGTGCTGGTCGACTCGAGCACGCCTGCTTCCACGCCCGGCGGGGGCTCCAAGAAGAAGAAGGGCAAGAAATGAACATCCAATTCGCCTTATGTTCGAGTGACGCTGAAAGACTTGGGGTTGCTGGTTAGGCCATCTTGCTCCACTGCCATAAACCGGTGGCATATTTGCATCTTCGCATCCGGCGTTCAGGTGTAGGTTATAAGGGTAATGTGCGAAAGCACGCCATATTCATGTACGCAGGTAGACTACGTTGACAGCGTAGAGGCTGGGTGTTGGCACTTATTATATAGTCGTTGCGAATTGTACTAAAAATATCGGGCATGGATTCGAAGTTGACTTCTCGGTAATTTACCTACCTACTCACATGTTTGTTGCCATTACCTAGAATATACCCTTCCAGCATGAGTGTCTCATCAATGTAGTAGATACCTGCTGAAATGGGGAATCTGCTATCCATACCATCAGAGTATCAAACATCCATTCACCAACCTCGAAATTGTAAAACCTTCTCATCTGATATTCAGGGCTGCCGCATAGGTTTCTATGAAGGTACCTAGGTATTTACGTACATGTAGGGCGTAAGAGAGGTCGCTAGTACTAATTGGGTAGGTAATGCAGGCCCCAGGGTCTGTGGCTCGTTTGAAGTACCGGCGGGTTTTCCCACTGTACCTATTTGCGCTGACGTATGAACCTTGCAAGTACCTCTGCACATGAAGATTTAGGCGGAAGGTACTTTACTCATGAATTGAAGCTAGGGTACATCTTCCTATTAGCAGCTCACATAAACCTTCACTATTCTACAACAACCACCACTACTTTACACACACATACTTACCCTTCTTTCGCCATTTCATGCCTTCATGAGATTCAATTAACTCACGTTGAACACAATGGCAGACCCGCAATCTGCACCGGGTCTCTCCTTCCCAACCGATCCTCGGGAGTTTGAACACGACGAACGCATATCCTTCTCCAAGCTGGACAACAAGTACATCGCCGTACAAGACGACGGAAGTGAGTTCGAGTGGGATTCCCAACTGAAGCGGTGGATTCCGGTGGTAGACGAGGAGCTTCTCGCACAGCAGCAATCTGCCTACGGCGGCGCGGCTAGCCCAGACGATAGTAGCAATCTACCGAACAAGAAGCGCAAGAAAAGCTATGCAAACAACGGCGCAGATTCAGATCGTCGAGGAGGACCACAGCAACCACGACCCCAGAAGCGACAGAAGCAACCGCCTCAGCCACGCCAAAACACGGCTATCTACGTGACGGGGCTGCCGCTGGACGTGACGGTCGACGAGGTGCAGGAGGTGTTCTCGCGCAAGTGCGGCGTGATAGCGGAGGAGATCGACAGCGGGCGCCCGCGCATCAAGCTATACTCGGACGAGGGCGGCAACTTCAAGGGCGACGCGCTGATCGTGTTCTTCAAGCCGCAGAGCGTCGAGATGGCCATCATGCTGCTCGACGACACGGACTTCCGGTTCACGGCGTCGGGGCTGGCGAGCGGCCGCATGCGCGTGCAGGCGGCGGACTCGAGCTACAAGAAGACGCACTACGAGAAGGAGGGCGAGGGCGGCAAGGAGGACGGCAGCAACGGCAAGCCTAGCGCCGCGGAGGAGGCCACCTCCGACCGGAGCAACCACATCACGGGCGCGGGCAAGCCCCGCGACCGCACCCGCGACCAGGAGAAGCAGAAGATCATCAAGCGCACGCAGAAGCTGGACGCCAAGCTCGCGGACTGGGACGACGACGACGACCCATACGGCGCGCAGCTCGAGACGGCGGCGCGCAGGGACCGCCTCGTGATCCTGCGCCACATGTTCACGCTGAATGAGCTGGACGAGGACCCGGCGGCCATGCTGGAGATCAAGGAGGACATCCGCGAGGAGTGCTCCAAGCTCGGCCCCGTCACCAACGTCGTGCTCTACGACCTCGAGGAGGACGGCATCGCCAGCGTCAAGTTCAAGACCCCCGAGGCCGCCGAGGCCTGCGTGGACCTCATGGACGGCCGCGCCTTCGACGGCAGGACCGTGAGGGCCGCCGTCGCCACGGGCCGGGAAAAGTACAGGAAGTCCGGTAAGAAACAGGACGAGGATGTCGAGGCCGAGGATAGCGATGATTGAGCTCGCGCGTTCGAGGGCGGAGAGGGTGCGGCAGCCCCCGCCCCAATGTGTATTATGTGTTATGACTTGCGGAAGAGTCACGATGTACGATTGTGTAGCTATTCGAGGCCGAGAGTGGCCAGGTACTTGGCGGTGCCGTAATTTTTTTTGGCAGAACTGATGGGCAGTTCTTGAAACGTTGTTTCCCGTGGAGCGAGATGGTTAAAAACATCTTGATAGTTATAATCAAGCCCTCTTAGCTATGATGAGCCCTACTGTGTCTTTTGCCCTGCGGTTGCAAATGGACAGGTGGTTCTGGAGATCAGGTAGCCATTAAGCCGGAAAGACTCAGACTGATGGGGTTTTCAGAATTGGGAATCTCGTGATTAATGTCGAGTAGTTATATACCACTCACAAAGGCGTCTACCGGCCAGAAAAATTAAGTAATAAATCTTGCATTTTATTATTTTTATTCTAGGGACAGCTTGATATCCCGATAACTGCGTAGATTTTTTAGATTCCATTTCGATTTCCCTTCCATAGCCGTTCTGTCTGGGTTGTGATGTTTGCAACTCCGCCGTTCGACACGTGTAGCTCTCAATATGACAATTTACATATCCAACGTCATCCCAAAGTCCAGATTCATCTCCTTCGCACTGACCCACCAACCTGCCGCTTCGATGATCTGGCACACAACCTTCAGCTCGTCGATCGATCGAGGGGCATATACCATCGTGAATTGCTTCGGGACGGGCATGCTCAGCAGGCACTGGCTGGTCAATGGATGCCGTTGCCCCCAGCCCTTCTCGATAACTTCCTTCACGTCATCCGGGTGCAGATTCATGTGCATCGAATAGTCCGAATTGTGTACGTGGCATATCTCCCCTTGGCAAGTCTTGTTGAAGGGGTATCGGGCGAATAGCCCCAAGCCGTGCTTCTCGAAGCAGGAAGTGCCGACGCCAACCTCCTCTGAGTTTCTGCTGCCGTGGCTCTCTAAGATGCGCCGTAGAGCTAGATAGCACTCTCGAGATCCGAACTGGTTGACCTGTCGTTGCGGTGCTATTCCAACGACTTTCGGCCGTAGCCCGCAGCGGTAGGGAAGAGGCTTCAAGCGGAGTATTCCAGCGGCTGGCTGCACGTCTGGGTCTGCTGGGAGGGGGTTGAAGGGATCTCGGCAGGCCCAAAGCTTAAGCCAATTGATGCGAATGTAGCCGGCAAAAGTTGCTGGTGTGCCTCCGGGACCAAGATTCAGATAGTTTTGGTAGTCATTGTGAATGAAAACAAGTCCGGTAGCCGTGCCGACGAACAAAGCGACGACAGACGGCTCGAACATGTGTATGCTGAGGATAAGACCAACAGCAACAGCAAAAATGGCAGACCCATCCAACGTTATGGACAAAGGGTCTTGCCTGATGGTCACGTTGATAGCTAGAGGGTCGACATCACGGCTGGGACAGGCGTCAAATGAATGAGAAGAGTGTGTTAATGTTTTTGTCCGTGTAAGTGTACCGGACATGATGTCAGAGCAGACGTTTTGGGAAACGCAGCTATTACATAGAAATGGGATTAAGTTTGTCTATCGTAGAATAGGATGATTGCGTAAAAGAAGAGGAGAGGAGAACTGTATTCCTAGGAAACAAACCGAGAGCCTAATAGCACAAGTGAGGTCTTACCTGTGAGTTTCACAGTTGTGGAGGGAGAAAAACAGGATTAGGAGGGGCATTTTATACCTTTCAAGGAAAGAAAAACGACCTGGACAGACATTGGAGATCTAAGTTGACAGGTTGCTACCTGCGGGAGGTCAAGTGATGCTAGAAAGCCAGGCACATCCATTTGGAACGGACTTAGGTTAGGCTAACTAGGTAGGTACAGATGTCAGCGGGATCGGTACCTAGGTATGCAAAACCTTGACATAAATAGACCTGGAGAAAACATTGAACCAATACAGATTATGAATAGGAATGGCCACTTGGACTCCCGCACGTCGACGTACGTCTCCAGTGTCTGTCCACACATTTATAGCAATTGATCCACATTCAACACTCGAACGGGCTGAAGAAGGAAATCTGACATAACTATGGGTAAGCCATTACGAGGGAGTGATGTATGTCTTGAGCCTAAAGCAGACCGTAAATCGACCCGGTTGAAGACCCAGTTCGGACACAGCAGTATAAGGCGAAATTCGTGTGACCTCACAATGGGAGATTTTGTTGCGTATTGTGTTGTGGGTGTGTGATCGGACCTGCAGGTATGCAATATGTATTGTATATAATGTCCAGAGTAGCATCCCCATTTAATGCGGCTGCAGATGGGAGCCCGCAGTCGGAGGCGGCGTTGTATATTGGACTAAAACTGCTAAGGTGAGGCGCCTACGGATGCGTCTAGACGTATCACCGTCCAGTCAAATTGGGTATACACAGCGGAACGACCATATCGGCGTCCCGAGACTGCAGGTAGCTGCAAGCCGATGCAGCTATAGGTGCCGGATGGGCACCTAGGTATAGGCACAGGTGTAAACTAAATCATTCGATGGTTTCTCTGTGGGACATCAGACCATCAGAAGTCATTTCTCATATGTTAACTTGTTAGCTTTCGCTGTGCTCGTGACCACGTGGACGATTTGCTGTCAAGAGTTGACAAAAGGCTTGGCCCGATAGAGGAGGTTGTCTAGACTATCATGCTCCTTGCGAGTCGAGCATTAGGTATAAGATAGTATGTCGAGAGCCACTCTCAAGCGAATATTGAAGACAAACAAAACCTATGAGTACCTACCAATGTAGGACCTAGGTAAACTCGCTCGAGGTTATAAGACGTAAGTTTCTGCTGAACTTTGCTGATGTTAAATACCTGATGAAGAAGAAATAGAGAAAGAGTTTCAACCAGCCGGTGAAGGTTTGCCCATACACATATTGGAGTCTTCATTGGTGCAAAATGATTGATTACCTAATCGTAGTTTTCTGTATTTCTATTGGATATTGATATGTCGACAGAAATAAAAGGCTTTGATTGGTTTACTGTGCTAGTAGCTACGTCATTGGTCTGTTTTTCCGAAGTACCCACCCGCTATGCAATACTTTTTGAGTCGTTGCCAGGTCGCCAGGGATGACAGGGGTAAGAGCAAGGATAGGGGGCAGCGAAAAAGGATGAAACCTGTACTCCCAAAACAAGCACTGACAAATCGCGTATCGATTAACCTTTTTGTACATACACCTGCAGTCCAGCTTGATTTGAACTTTGAAGTCCTGTATTGTACATCAATATCCTATCCTACCCACCTACCTAATTATAAACACCAAACATTGAAAACATCTGTCACGAAGTTGATCATCTACGCACAGAAAAGATACCTAACCTTCCCTAAATCATTGACGGTATTTCCCAAGCTGGGCATAATCATATCAATTGACAATTAGGTCAAGTTGGTGTACAAGTTAGTAGCCCCTTTGAAACATATGCAGATCAATATTTGGCAAAACATTGCGATACTGATACAGTTAACAGTATTCTCACACCCCATCTAAGATGGGAGGTCTCCCCTGGAACCCATTGCGTTCTCGCGATGGCCGACAGTCCAAACTACCCCTTTACGAAAACCTAAACACCCCAAACAAGGAGAGAGATTCAAACGATTCATACGACTACTCCGATGATGACGAATACTCTGTCACTTCGTCGTCCCCAGGCACAAGCAACTCGCGAATCACGAGCGCTTCCATATCTGCTGCGACGCCCATAATGTCCAAACGAAATTTCATGGTCGCTGGGAGACCACGCCAACCCCTTGGCTATCGCCTCCCAAATAAAGTCATTCGGTACCTCTGTTTTGGCTTGTCATCATTCATAATCCTGATGATACTCACCCTCATCCGAGCAAGCCACAACGAGAATAAGGCACTTGCCGAAGGCAAAATCGACAGGCCAGCGTCCGCTCCTCCTGCATGGGACTCCTACCCATTCCTTACGAGATACTATGGCGGTATTAGGAATCTAGTTTCTTTCTCTCAGAGTGTCCCCGAGTATCCACGCTCCCCGGGCGAACCACCTATAGACAAAATGTCTTACGTCAACAACAGCAACTGGAAGCCTGAGATCGAGGAGCGCAGCTTGCCTACCAGCAAAGAATACATCCGATACCCTCAGAGCGTCTTCCAGAAAGCCCCTGAGGAATTCCAGGAGTGTTACCTCGATAAAGCTAACAAAGTGCGTGTGCCTCCTATTCACTACTACGATGGACGCCCCAATGGTTTCCCTGAACCCGTGCTCGGCTCCTACGAACTTCTGGGGCTCCCCGAGGACATATGTTTCGAACGCTATGGCCGATACGGACCCTATGGCTTCGGCTATTCCGTTAGGTCCGGCGGTCTCGGTACTGGAGAGCATGGCGAGAAGGAAGGCTTCGAATCGACTTGGGAGAAGGTGCCACAAGTTGATTGGAAGGGGATGGACTGGGCGGATATACAGAAACGTTGCTACCGAGCAAATGCCGCTCGTTACAAGACACAGCCTCCTAAACATTCGGCTCCTCATGGTTTCTATATCAATGAAGGTTCCACCGCCATGAACATCCAGGCGCGTGATACTGCACCTGCCGGATCCCCTCAGGGCGAAGTTGTTAAAGAAAAGATCTCGGCACCAGCGCCCGGAGAAGAATCTGTTGGGAAAAAGCTGCCACGAACGGCTGTCGTTATCCGGTGCTGGGACGAATATTTCTGGAAGGAGGAAGATGTTATGAATGTCCGTTCCTTAATCAGTGAATTGGTACTGGCGTCTGGTGGTCGTTACGACGTCCACTTACTCGTGCAAGTTAAGAATGACGCCGCACACCCGATTTGGGCAGATGCAGCTGCGTATCAAAAGCGGATCGAAGAGACCATACCGGAAGAATTCCGAGGTCTTGTCACGTTCTGGACCGAAACCCAGATGTTATCACTCTACCAGGGAATTTTCGATCTGTTCGCTCGTGGTCCAGATCTGCCCGTGCACGGTGTCTATCGTGGTTTGCAGATGGCTATGCAGTATTTTGCCTACCAACACCCAGAATATGACTACTACTGGCAGTGGGAGATGGATATCCGCTATATCGGTCATTACTACGATCTGTTTACCAAGATAGAGAAATGGGCCAAGGAACAGCCAAGGAAGGGTCTCTGGGAACGAAACGGTCGATTCTACCTACCTTCTGTGCATGGAACGTGGGAAGACTTCAAACAGATGGCACGAGTGCAGAGCGAAATAGGCGTCACCGGTGCTGATAATATGTGGGAAGGTGTTCACGGGGCAAACAAGCAGCCGCAGCAGTCTAATCGTGGTGACAAACCTATTTGGGGACCTGAGAGGCCCAAAGATCCCAAGGACTGGTTTGAACCCGAGGATGACCCCGTGCCAGAGACACCCTATGAAAAGGACAAGTATGTATGGGGAGTCGGCGAAGAAGCCGAGTACATCACATTCAATCCTATGTTTGATCCGGAAGGGACCACATGGGGCCTAGCCGACGACATTACTGGCTATAATACGTCAGCGGGCAATGGTATGCCACCCCGCAGAGCCCAGATCATTACGGCGTCGCGTATGTCTCGTCGTCTTCTAATGAAGATGCACCGAGAGACTGCCTTCTTGAAACACCACGCTTTCCCGGAGATGTGGCCGGGTACCGTTGCCCTACAGCACGGCTACAAAGCAGTATTTGTACCTCATCCCCTATATGTGGATCGCGAGTGGCCCCCAGAGCTCTTCGCCAGAGTTCTCAACAATGGCAAAAACGGAGCTACCGGAGGTTCACGTACCTCCGTCTTCGGCCAGCGCGAGCACAACCTCATAGGCCTCACGTGGTTCTACAACTCGGGGTTCGCGCCGAACTTGTATCGAAGATGGCTCGGCCTAAAGGTGAACAACGATGGCGGCGAGGAATTCGAGATGACGGTAGACGAGAGCAAGGACGGCTCGAGCGTCAACGAAATGCGCGGCGGCGAGGGCAGGATGTGCCTGCCGCCGATGCTGCTTCACCCCGTCAAGGATGTCGATTTGCCCGTCGAGGCCATCCCAGAGGACACACTCGAAATACCCGAGTCAGACCCTGCGGCCTGAACGAAATAAACCACGGGGTCAGGGGGCAAGGCTACTGAACGGGTGCATAGGTTGGGAGGTTCGTAATGGGCTGTTATTTGTGTAAATTGGCTCTAGCACTTATGGGGGCGTTGGATGGAAAGGTTTGCTATTGGTGGCTTTCCCCCACATTTTCAGAGCAAGCGTTGCGCGTCGAGATATCGTGTACCTATTTGATTGTACACAGCCGGAAGGACATTGGGCTGGATGGAACGGACGGATATGTACCTACTTGACAGCAAGCTGTAATCTGATGTGTTGATTCGATCTGGCTTTCCTCAAGAGTGATTGCGTATAAGGCTGGAGAAGAGAACGGTGATGAGGCTTCAGTAGGTGAGTTACGCATATGTCTATTACGGCCCGGTTCTATCTGACATACCTCTGGTACCAGTCGTCAAAAGAGCGTTGTGCCATGTCTTGTCTAGATCAAAGCGGCTTGGAAGAGTTGCTTTATATTATCTGCCGCGAGAGAAATATGAGCTTAGCTGTTCCCGGGTCTACCTTTGATTGTTGTAGTTATCTGTACTCCTAGAGGACAATAGTGGTATTTAATATCGGTCTTACGCACCCATCCCCGCCAGAGCGAGGTGCTCGTGCTCCTTTAGTTCCCATCTTCCCCCTAGAAAGTTCGACTGGCTCGTGTTGGGTCTATACTTTCTCTTAGAAATCATAGGCTTTCAAGTCCAAAGTCCAGTTCTCGTAAGAATTCTTCTGTTCGAGATTGCCGCGTTGACTGACCAAATGCTACTATTACTGAAATCGGCTCTCTATCATCGTTTAACCACCTAGCAATTGAATCCTTGTATAGCAATTTCGACGGTTTTTTGAAACCCTTAGGAAAACTAGAAGAATCGACGCTAGGCATCGAATCAATAGATGCTCTACGGGTCTGTGAAGTGTAATGAAATTCGATATTGTTATACATTGGTAGTCTTTAATCCTCGGTATCTTTAGATACTAATGAAATTTGTCCTTTAGTATCTCAAGATACTAATGGGTCTTGATCATTGACGCGACCATATTCCTTCCCAAGATAGTGTGACACTAGGTCAATCGTTGTATGGTATGATTCAGGCACGTCAGTTCCAAAGGATCACTTGGAATTCCGAAGATAGATTCACGATCTGGGAGAAAAGGAAGCTGGCATTGAACCTTTGGGTATTTTTTCATGCACATATACGACTGCAAATGGACTAAACATGGATGGGAAGCAAACAACATACATTTTCTGGCCTCCCTGGCGGCACACCAGCGCGAAAATCTAGTACGGGTTCCTCCATACTTGGGCTGCGGCACGTGTGGAGTGAAACCAACCGAAGGGATGGAACATGCATTCTTCAAAGGACCCTCCAACTTTTTATCATTGGGAAAACTTCTTTTAGAACTAGAATTTGGAGAATAAATTACTGGAAAACAGCGAGATAAACTTGGGACACCAAATTTATAATTCACGATACGTACTTCCCTCGAACAAGGACGAGTATCGACGTATAAATATTATACCCAGGCCATTGATGGCTGTCTGCACCTGTATAGAAACCCCGGGAAACATGAGTCGGTCAGAACGCGGATATACAGCAAGATTGTCTCAAACCTCAAGGAGGAGTTGGCATGCTTTGAAAACCCATTCCTTCCACGGCCCTTAGGTCCTCAGACTCATCTGGGGACTCAATCATTGGATAATGGTGATCCCAATGAACTTGTGAGCTCATATTATCTGTTGCGTCAAGAGGGGACTTCTACATCCTGCTGATTGGATAACTATGAGCCTCGTATAACCAATACCGTGCTTGACTCACCATCCAACCCCGAAAGCTCTGCTGGAAAATTCAATGATGTACCAAGAAATCCCCAGGCTCACCAGTTACACCCTCAAATGCCTCAGTCACTCCACAAACCTGCTCTTCGGACGAGTTCCGTAGCAAGTGGGTTACATACCGGGAAAGAAGGCCATGACAATCAGGGAGGCTCCCTAATGCCCATTCGCGAAACTGACTATAGAATAACCAAAAATCGAAAGAGCAAATCCTCGGCCAACAAGGTCAAGCAACACAGTGTTTATAAATGCATATTAGAGGCGTCTGGTTCGTATAATACTTATGGATCTAGCAATAACAACGTAGTAAGCCTATTCGATGGCTCTGGCGATTGTCGGGATCAATCGTATGTCATCTGCTCTGGAAACCCGAGAATGGAAATACACTAACCTGGAGGCAGTCAAATAAGGAGTGCCGAGGAATTTTTGAGGTGCTATAAGACCTTTAAGACGAATATTCTTCAGCAGCATGTTTCTCCAGATGACGACACATCACAGCCGGAATCTAGAATCTCGGTCTGCGTCATAGATACAGGCATTGACAAAAGCCACCCTGGTATAAAGGGAAGAATTCGACGTGGCAGCATTCGAGAGTGCCAGAGTTGGATAGGTGGTAAAGCGGACGTTAATGACGAATATGGTCATGGAACCCATGTTGTTCAACTCCTCCTCGACGCTTCAGACAATGTTGATATCTATGTAGCAAAGATAGCAAAAGGCGCATATATTGACAGGAAAGACATGGTCAATATTGCAGCGGTAAGGTTCTCTATCACCCCATGAGTCACCTATGATTACTAATATTAAGTAGGCAATAAACCATGCAATCGCTGAGTGGGATGTCGATATTATTATAATGTCTTTTGGATTCAGCGAGATGGATCCGGAGGTCGAAGAAGCCATAAATGAGGCGGGCAGGCGTGGCAAGTTGCGATTCGCCGCCGCCGCCAACCACGGCAACAACGGCGTTAAGACATATCCAGCAAATTATAGAAACGTTATATGTATCAACGCTTCCGATGGCAAGGGAAAAGATGGGAGGATAAGCCCGGCGGCAACAGATGGAGCGGATAAATTCTATGACTTTGGGCATCGCCGTTCCCCTCTCCTGGAAAGGGGCTAAGGTCTACAGGTCAGGTACCTCGTACGCGACTCCTATTGCGGCTGGATTCGCGGTGAACATACTAGAACTAGTGAGACGAAGGCTCGGCGAAGCGGAATTCGAGAGGTTAAAGAACGGTGACTATCTGATGCGGCGCATGTTTAAAATGATGAGCGAACGTGACAACGGCTACTATTTCGTTGCTCCCTGGCGCCTATGGGACTTTAGATCACCGGAGCTCGTTGATGGACTTATTAGGAATACATTGTATAACTAGCACATATGAATATCCTTGTATAGTATTACCATTTACTTAGATACATCATTCCCCTTTCACTTTTCCCGATAGGAATCTAAAGTTATATCGATATATGTTGCTCTAATAGTTTCGTAACAGTTGATGATGTTATAGCATAATGACTAGGGATATTCAACAGAGGCCGAAAGAATGATAAATAATTGTCGAATTTCAAAATATCATTACTAGTTCAGTATCGACGTCGCTTATTTGCTAGATCGATATGCCCAGCCTCAGCCTCAAATCAACAATTGCGAGGTTTTCAACATAAGTGCCTATTCAGTCAACCTTCTAGGGAAATAGGGAACATATCAAATACAATTTCGGACTCATCATGGAAGTACCAACATATCGCCGAACACCAAACTTTTCTATTCCACCAAACGGGCTACTAAAGTTAGGAACAGTGGTAGAAGACCTGAAAGAGCTTTAACCACTTAACGAGTTCAAACAGATAGAAAAAATCTCGACCGGTAGCACGTACCACTCGAGAGACAAAGGCTTCGCCACGACGCTTGAGAAATACGAGAGCACGAGTTCGGGATCCTAGCCCGGATTCTCGGCATAGAGGGCCTAGTCGGCGAGGTCAGCAGCAGCCATCAGAAAAAACAACGAGACCGCCGTCTATCTCCGAGATTTCGAGACCACGTATTTCTATCCGTCGACCGGCCATATATCAGCGACCCTCTCCCTAGAGGGTATGAAGACGTATATGGAGATCACGAGGAAACGATACCCAGTCTACATGATCACCGGAGCCCATCTCTGCGATCGTCGATGTCGGACCGAAGATCTCGTCTACCGTTTCGTCGAAAAAGACGACATCCGTGGAAGAAGCCGATTCCTTCATCCTCGCCTATTGTGCGACTAAGATCTGGTATAAGTGGAATAACAAGAATGAGATCAAGTCGCAGTCGTATCTGGCTGGGGTGACAATGGCGGACGATGGAACATCTCCTATGGCTCAGCAAGACACAGAGTATCAGATAATCGAGATGTTGGGATAGAAGATGATGGTGGTGAGGATATGATTGTAATTGAGAAGCAGACAGGCGGCATTGAGCCCTCGAGGCGGATTGTACCTGTGTAGAGCGAAGTGTTTGGTTAAACACTTAGTATCTGAATAATGTCACAAGAGCACGAGCGAACGCTTTAAAGAACAAGGGCGCCTGAGGGCTTGGGTAGAGGTCATCACCAATGAAGCAACGGCAAAGACAACAGGCAAATCAAAGGAAATAAACATTACTAGTCGAACTCGACCTACGAATGAAATATGAACTTACCAAACCCGGGGGCTTAATAAGTCACATAAAAGGGGCTGATGCAATTCAACCGCAAACATAAACACAAGTCAAAATCACCAACACTAGAACACGAAATAAGACAAACAGCGTTATCCGATAATAGACACTAAAAGATTACAACATTATGAATCAGACCCTGTATTGTGACAGGCCAGAAGTACTCGTAGCACCTTGATCGTGCGACTCGAAGATACATTCACTTGCTTGCGTCTCCAGTTCGGTTTGCTTGACAAATCGCTCCTGTCACAAAAGGAACTCTGCGCGACATGTAAGACCAGGCAAAAAGGCTAAACCCCAACAGACCGCCCCGACGTTAATCCAACCATGAACTCCTCCCTGGCTAGAGCGTGTACGTTGCATACCGTTTGGACAAAGACGTAAGAATATACAATATTGCGGGCCCACGCATCAGAGGTTTTACATGAGCCTCTCATTTTGACCATTTTACAGGCTGATGTTGAGGACCGAGGCACAGCCGAAGTGCTGCTCGCACTGGCAGGACGTGGTGCCGTCCTTCCATTGGTCAGAGGTCAAGCTGAACAGGACAGCCTTGTCACCGCACTCCTCGACAATGCTCTTGATGGCCTGGGCCTGCTGAGACACGCCGGGGACGGCAAGACCCATAGCTACACCAGACGAAGGCCAGCCGGTCTCGAGGATGATGCCGTCGACACCCTGGCAGATCTTGTCCATGATGTCGAGCTGGCCCTTGACGAACTGGCCGGCTTGGGAGGCGTCGGTCTCGGTGTTGAAGAAAGCGTGGGCATTGGCACCGGCAACATCGACAACGCCGCAGATAGCGGAAGCGAAGTCGCTCTGCTGCCAGATGTTGACGGTCTCAGCGGTGGTGTACTTCCCGGTGTAGCCGCTGAACTCGCCCTTGCACTTGGTGATGAGGGAGGAGAGCTCGGAGGGCTGGCAGTAACCGTGGAAGACGGCCTCGTTACCGACGGAGATCAGGTCGACGAGATCCCACTGGGCCCAGCTCTTGATGGCGCTGATCTGCTCGGTGACGCTGGGGTTGCTGGCGTCACAGCCGGGGGAGTCGATGAAGATACCGAGGATCATCTTCACGCCGTGCTTCTTGCAGGCACCACCAACGTTGACCAGGGTGTCACAGTCGGTAGAGTAGACACGGACGGTGTTGATGCCGGCGGCGGCGATGCTGGCAATGTCCTTCTCGACCTCGCTCTGGCTCTTGCAACCACCCTGCTCGCTGGTCTCATAGGGAGTGTACGAGATACCCCATGGCTTGCCAGCCGGTCCACCAAGGGTGCCGGACGGCTTCGGCGGCGAGTAAGAGCTGGAGACGGCGGGTGCCGATGGCACGACAGAGGTAGCAGGAATAGGGACAGAGATGGCAGGAACAGAGACGGCAGGAACAGAGACGGCGGGAGCAGAGACGGGGACGGAGACGGACACAGCAGGTGCAGTGGTGGGAACCGTCGGGACTGCGACGGGGGTGGTGGAAGCGCTCGGGGTAGGGATGTCGAAGGGGCAGTAGACAACGGTGCTGGTCTCGGTGACGGTGGTCACAACCGCGGGCTGGGTGTAGGTACCAGGGGTGTAGCTGGTTACAGCCGGGACAGTGACGGTGGTAGGCACGCTAGCAGTAACCGTGTGAGGAGCGATGGTGTAAGTACCAGCGGACGGGCAGACGTAGGTGGTGGTCTCGATGACGCTGGTAGTGATACCTCCAGTCGTGGAGACGGTGGCGTATGGGCAGGTGACCGTAGTCGCGGTGGAAACTATGGTCGTGACACCACCGAGAGTGTGGGTACCAACCGGCACGGAAGTGGTGGAAGGAACGCAGACGGTGGTCGACTCGGTAAGAGTGACCGTGGTCGCGGGGAAGGTGTAGACACCGGTAGTCGAACAGGTCTGGGGAACCGGAGTAGGAACGACCAGAGGAGTTGTGACCGGCGCAGGTGTGGAAGTAGTCGTCGGGACAGGAGGGAACGAGACTAATATTTTGGTTTAGTAATGCAATTATTATCGAGATGTCAGGGTCGCCAAGAAAGATAATTCGTTACGTACGAGTGGCTTCACCATAGTAGGTGCTGTAGATGGTGGTACATCCACAAGTGTCGTTCTCAGAACCCTTCTTCTCGAGCGCGCGGAACGAATCGTGGGCGTGAGCGTGCCTGTGGTGAATGCTGCCGGCGGTGACACCACTGGCGAGAGCCGCAACAGCGGCTGCGGCGACAGTGACCTTCATGATTTCCGTCTCTTTGATTGCGGGAATTCAATAATGTAGAGCTTGTTTGTTTATTTTCGTGATGTCGTGATTAAAACGAATGCCCGCTGAAAGAGTGAAGCGGTGGGTTGGATGCGAAAACAAGGACGAAAGCTGGGGAGAGATGCTTTCACGTCACGGCATCGACATTAATATGGTCGTTTTCGTAGGGGAAGAAGAAAAAAGGAAAGGAGGGTATCATGGGAACAGCAGACCTGGTAGTTTTATTAGGGCGCCATGGCTTCATGGTCCTTGCCCAGGACCAATTTTACCTGATAGTTGTTTTTGGCAACGGGGCAAATGGGGTGGCAGCACTAGCCAGCACTGGCAGTATCTTGGTCTCCGCTGATACTAGGCCCCCTTGCTCTTTTTATTTTTCTTTAGGGTATTTATGTATCTCTGTGCAAATGATTTCCTGTGATGGATGGATCCTTGCCAGGGGTCTATCTGTCTGTCTGTCTGTTCGTCCCTGTTCAAGCATGCCCAATTCTCCCCTTTGGTCGGATTTGCACTTTGCACAGACAACCAACTTACTACATAATACAAGAATCGCCCACTGGTAAATAGCCGGTTACTGCTGTCTCGCCGGCTATTAGACTAAACGTAAACAAACATAAAACACCGAATATTAAACAAAAGCAATAATATCCATAATACCATAATACATAGAAATGAGCTGGTAACTTGTTAGACCGTGCCTCTCCATACGACTGGGTTGAGAGAGGATTCATTCGAGAAAAAACGGCGAATAAGGGGCGGTGGAAAAGGGTGGAAGCTTGTCCCGATCGAGCGTGTGTTCATAAAGTATTTGTTTTTTGCGACCAATCAAATTCGGCCTCGGCGTGTAATGTCATCCTTTCTTGGAAGGCGACCCTTTTTTTCTTTCTTGTGGGGATATGCGGTCTTTCCTTTCGTCGCTATGGGAAATTGCCCGGCCGTCAAGCGAAATTACATCTCGGCCCTGACTAGACCTATTCGGTCTTAGCGCCTGGGACGACTATGCAGGAACCATCTCCTCACATCCAAGCAGCCAAATCATTTCAGTCTAACCTGTTATACGAAGTACCTTAGTACCTAATTATTATTAGAGAACTTCAAGCGCGTCAGCTATCAAGATAAACATAGGGAGATTTGGAAGGCTTGATGACAAGATTAATGAAAACACTCCTTTTTCTCTTTCTTTCGGGAGTTAGTCAACATTTGATTGGTTTGCATTATCCCCTACTTTCAATTACATTCTACTAACCCACGTCATTGGGATCCGAATGAATAATTACCGTTGCTTGATTAATGTACCTAAGTATGTCCTGCACATATGTATGTACGTATGTGCCGCAATATAGCGGGAGTTGACCAGAAGGCTTGCATATTTGACGGGACGGCTGAGCGATGGATCTAAGATGTTAATTAAAGTATCTGGTGCTTGCTGATCTTTGATCCATCATCAGTGATCGTCCGCTTTGTCCAGTGCCCCTAAGCCACCCGGTGCCGGATCAGATATCTACGAAGTACGGATCTGTAGAGTGGAAAGAAGCTTTCCATCCCTGATGTTGACTGGTAGGCCGTAGCTAATGGTAATTATCTACTAGTGGAATTGATGCTTATCGGGATGAGTTGCATCGGCTAGGTTGTCTGGGGAATAGGTTACCGTACATTGATCTTTTAGCTTCCTTTTACCCCCATTACCATCTCCATTTCCATTACCATATGACAGCCTAAAATCCTACCTCAGTCCGTTTACCTGAATGTTTGACCGCGCTTAAGCCTTGAGCCCTGGATCACCCCTTAATAGAGTGTTGGCTGAGCTGTGGATCTGAACAAGATTAACCCTAAGTTAATAGGTTCTCGTCGTTTTCAAGTCTACCGGTAGAACCTAGCTTTGTTGTTAGGGTAGACGTCAAATTTGGGCCTTAGCCTCTACGCGATACCACATAGGACCATAGTACCTCATCGACCAACAACTCTGATTATGGGGAAATTAATCATGTCGTTCATGGTACACGTGGTTCATCGTTCTTAGGCTTACGTATTTAGGTATGTCGATGGTGCTACTACTATTTAGGTCATCCATCGGCCTTATCTTCCTGGTAAGTTAGAATAGTCTTGCTTTTGATGGCGGTGAATTGGGAAATAATCTTCATTGATCATTGATCAACCGTCCACCGACGGCCGAGATCCTGTAAATCCTCCACGTCTCCATTATTCAAGCTTTTAGTACCGCGTTATTTCAAGTATGTCAATTGCCAATCTCATCGTTCCTTGCAAACCGCTTCCTATTACTAGGTACATAACTTGGTTTATTCCGTCCATGTTCCTCAAGAGCCTCATAATTCAGTCTTGGGTGTCTAGGTATTTGCCTCTATTATTGACAAAAAATAAGAGGAGTGGGTGCCTAGGTATCTATGTAAATTCTAGTGGCATTTAACCGTGACCGTATACAGTCTCATTCCCTTCCCCTTTTTGAGAGATATTATCATATTAGTGATTTTCTTTTGACTTCCGAATTGTCCTCAAAGGCTACAATATTACTACATGGTCACATGGGGCGCCTGCAAAAGGGATCCTTCAAGATAAGCGATGTTCTTAAGAGTATCCAATCTTCCAACTGATTTTATTACCCTTTTCCTAAGGGAAAGTCACATACCAAGGGAGTGTTTACTGTGTCCTATCGTACACGCCAAGACATTTATCAGAACCTTATTCCTTTGCTAATTCCAACCGGTTGTATGTAGTATACCAGGCATTTGCAATACCATCTAGGAGAGTGGTCGATGGCTCCAACTCTTCCTAACCCAATTCAGTTATGTTATTAAGTAACAGTCAATCTCTCTAGCTAGTCTCTATAGCTGTAGCAGAGCAGCGAACGCCATGGACAAGACGAACAACCCGACCTATGTCCAATGTTAGTTGTACCTAGCCCCGGACACAAGAAAAGAAAAGGAGAGAAAAGAAAGGGCTTACCGAGACGCCGTTCATAACACCAGTTCCTGCGACAGGTGTTTCTGCGGCGCCAGTAGCATTTGCCGTCCCGCCGGCTGTTGTTCCTGTCTCGGTGGCCGTGGATGACATGTCAGTCATATCGGTGCTTGACATGGACGACTCCATCGCCATCGACGTAGCCTGGCTAGCAGATTCACCGGATGTCTCCGACATCGATGTCGACATGGCCGAGTCAGTTGACATAGAGGTGGCGGAGTTGCTGTCGGTAGCCATCGTCTCGGAGCTAGACATACTGGCGGAAGAGTCGGTTGGCTGTAAGATCGAGCTGATCGCACTCATGGGAGAGATGTCGGTCAAACTCATGGCGCCGCTTGCCATATTGGACGTCTGTGCGAAGACGCTACCGGCCAACGCCAAAAGTGCAAAGTGTTTGATAGTCATGTTTCTAAGTGAATTATACGGATGGAACGAGGTTGTAGGAGCAAAATATCAAGTCATGCGGGTTGGAAGAGAAGGATATAAGGAAGTGAGTATAAGAACGAGAGGCCGGGTAGAAGAGCAGCCGTCGGACAAAGGCAGATGTGAGAGCCTTTGAGGGTATGACATAATTCAATCTACCTAGGCCCGAAGGCAAGTTCGATGAACCCTTTCACGTTGCATTTGGCCACTAGGAGATATGATTGAAAGTAAAGAAATGGATGTATCTTGAAGTTAGATCCTTGTGAGGTGTTCGAAAGCAGAACTGGGAGTGGCTAAGTGGATTGTTAGCAGATCGCATGTTGAAGTACTTACTACTCACAAGTGAGAATTGTTATGAATAGGGAATTTCCCATAAATCTTCAGCATTTTCTTGCCTTCTCAGACTTCCTATCGTTGGCATTGTAACACTGTAATGGATCAATTGTAATTTACCTATGTTGGTTCTATTATCTTGTAAGAGCTTGAGGTACCTAGTTACGAGATGCAATGGATTACCTAGAGGTAAGTACCCAGGTATATATGTGGGGTATATAGAAAAGATGTACCTATTAGGTACGTTAGGTAAGTTTCAATGAGGTTGATGACGGGCCGGGAACAGCTGTTTCGATAAGGAAGCAGCTGGAAGATAAAGATCTGTGGCCCCACCTAATCACCTGGGCACTGTGAAAAGTTGCAACGATAAAATTTGCCACGAACAAACAAGACGAGTGAACATTTCACATCAATAAAGTCTTTATCACACCCGAATTTCGTAGTGATCATGCTGCGGACTACGTCAAATATGTCTTACGTATGCTGGAGATGTGCGTCTCAAAGAGCCACATCAAACCTGGTGAGATCGGATACGAGGGTTTTGCTAAGAGCAAAACACCCCTTATGGAGGAGAGTATGTGTATCTCTGCTTCGTCAACAATCCTAAAAAAATCATATTTCTAATATATCGATATAGAACTTAGCTACTACTGTACATGGTCCCACATCAAATGAGGATGACTCAAAGTCGCACACGGAAGCGCCGGTGCAGCAAAACAAAATCCGTATCCGTGAACGTCTACGGATATGGGATCAAGAGCACCAAGATCCAGTAAAAGCTATGTTGTCTGATTTTGCCGATGCGGGTGAGTTATCAAACACCATCACGCGGCCGCAAAACGTATCCATGGCCACTTTTGAGGTTGCCGAGCCATTATTCGATGGGGATGAACTGGGGGACCTACGGTCCGAAGACGCCAATCTGCACCCCGGAGATATGGTCGAGTTGTGGTATGTCTTCCTTTCTGACCTTTCTGATAGTCTATGGCAAACCTAACCTGTCCTCAATAGCTCCGAGGGTTCTAGACGACCAATGTTGGCGATCTGCTTGGGCCGCGTGAACGGTTATGAGCATTACTACACAAGTAGTGGCAAATGGTTCACCGGCCTAGGTGTCCGGACGCTTTTCGTTGTCCACAACTTTGCAACACCAGATGAATTCATGCCCGTCGCTAGCGAATTGCCGGCTGGCGAGATCCCATTGGAAACCCTTAACGCTCTCCAGGATCTCGGTCATAATCCTTCACGTTCAGTAGGAGCCCCGCTGCTACGCAAGATGCTGAGCTTTTCTCAAAGGGCAGAGGAAGTGTACCAAGCAAATGCGGCTACATTGGACTCATCTAGCGCCTTCATAGGTGATGCGGAGAAGGCAAAATATCTTACCCTTCACGAAATCACCGAATTACTACTTCCCAAATCGTACAAAATTGATGGGAAATTCGAACCTAAAGCGTTATACGCTGTGCATAGAGCCCTAATGCAGGACGAGGTTTTTTTCCGACCACTAAGACAGACAGGACATGGGAGGTCATACCTCTTTGAAGTCAGCCCCTTGTCCGATGTTAATATCGTACGGAAGACGGAGGAGATGGTTCGAAGTTATCAGGAAACCATCACTCGATTATCAACTGGTCAAGGAGGCGAGCCTGGTCCAATGTTTAGCTTCATCGAACGCGCTCGCAAGTTGATCGACCAAAGTAGAGAGAACCGACCATGGACTGACGCCGGTATCATCGGACCATCGAAGGCGACGGAGCCAGCATCGGTGTCACCCGCAGATGAGTGGTCTGAAACAGATTTGCAACTCCTACAATTCATAGAATTATGGGCTAGCTACCAAAATTTCCCAAATTACTCTCGGCTTCAATGCTATGGCTCCACTATCTTGCGAGCCCTCGATAGGTACCAAGACGCCGAGAACCTGTCCGCATCGACGGGCTGGACCTTTTTGCAAGAAGTCGGTTGGATACCAAACTGGGAGATTCCTGCTCGGTACAACGTACGCTTCCCGGGTATTAATATCAAGCGTGGAGGAGGTTACATTCGACCATTCTCCGGCAGCTTCGAAAGTCACCTGAAAAATGATGCCCTTGCCTCTATAAGGAAGGATTGGGATGGCGTCACTGCTTATTGTATCGACTCTGAAGCAACTGTGGATATTGACGATGCCGTTTCGGTCGAGCGGACATCTAATCCGGACGAATATTGGATTCATGTTCACGTAGCAGACCCAGCATCTTCGATCCTCGCCGAGACCCCTATTGCCAAGTACGCCGAACTGCTTCCGGAGACGATATATCTACCTGGGCACTTTGAGCGTATGCTGCCCCCCAGCCTTGGCCAAGAGAGATTTTCTCTAGGGCCTGACAGGCCGTGCTTGACGTTTAGTGCACTGGTAAGAAAGGACGGTGTTGTTGTGGACTCTAAAGTCACCCCTGGCATTCTCAAAGATGTTGTCTATATGACTGGCGAGAACGTTGCTTTAGCAATAGAAGATGACCGAGCCGACCCCGTCGTGTCAGACAGAGAAATCAAAATTGGAAGTGTTCCGACGACTCAGCCGCCGGTAAGACGGATGACCCTACCCAAGGAGCTTAAACCCAACCAAAAAGAGGAGCTAGCACTGCTTTCAGAACTAGGAAGGACCATTCAAAATCAACGGCTCATCAAAGGGGCCGTCCCCTTCTTCCAACCACGAGCCCAAGCTCAAGCCTACTTTGATCATATTCCAAAGGGCGAAGATCTGGATAATTTTATGTCTCTGATGGGTGATCCTTCGATCCACGTTGCATATTCCCGGCGTGAGGGGACCGACCTGGTCGAGAACTGTATGAAACTGGTAAACGAGGTCGCAGCTCAATGGTGCCACCAGCGGGGAATCCCAATCCCCTTCCGCTCGCAGCCCCACGCCGTCAAGAACGCCGATATCCTGCAGAAGTACGCGGACGAGGTATTCTACCCTCTGATCAGAGCAGGGATCCGGCCAAGTGACGACCAGTGGCGCCACTTACGCTCGCTCGTGGGCAGCGACGAGATTACTACGACTGCGGGGCCGCACTTCAGCCTGGGCGTGTCCATGTACACAAAAGTGACGTCGCCGCTGCGGCGATTCTCCGACCTGATCGTGCACTGGCAGATCGAGGCAGCATTGCTGGAGGAGCACCGCCGCGGCACGAGCCTCGTGGGCAACACGAACGGCCGCTACCTGCCGTTCAGCCGCGACCGGCTCGACCGCATGCTGCCCATGA
The DNA here is from genome assembly GCA_022578535.1 of Jackrogersella minutella. Taxonomy (NCBI): domain Eukaryota; kingdom Fungi; phylum Ascomycota; class Sordariomycetes; order Xylariales; family Hypoxylaceae; genus Jackrogersella; species Jackrogersella minutella. The sequence continues at coordinate 142,927 of MU388213.1, forward strand.
TCCGCCTCCGCGAGAAGCAATCCCGGACGCTGGCGAACGGGACCGGGGGGGACCAGTGGATCCTGCAGGCGCTCGTGCGCGCGTGGCGCTTCGGCGAGGCCGACCTCCCCGAGACCTTCCAGTTCAGCGTCGTGCACCTGCAGGGCCGCCGCTCCGTCCTGGGCAAGCTGGACTGGTTCGAGCGCGCCGCGCTCCTGCGCCCCGACGCCATGAACGACATCATCACCATGAACGACATCCGCGTCGGCGACGTCTACGAGGTCAAGCTCAAGGACGTCAACGTCCACGCCAACCGCATCCTGGTCGAGGCCGTCAGGGTCATCAAGAGGAAGAAAGACGCCGAGGCCGCGTCAGGCGTCGACTTGGCTGCGGCTGTCGCCACGGAGGCCACGCAGCCGGTGTAGATTCGCTATGGCCGTAAGGGCACAAAGGGCAAAAAAAAACAGAATGGAAAAAAGATACACATACACCTCTGTGCAACGTGTAGGTAGGATGTACACTCAATGTATAGTAAGCGGGAATCCTCCAGCTCTCAGTAAATGAAACATATACTCATATCTTCCGTCGCTATGACATGTCGCCTCTCGCAAGATTTAACCTTTTCGTATCGCCTATGTTCCACAGACTAAGACCTCCAGCTACGAGGGATGAGAAAAAAAAGAAAGGGGCTGACGGTCTAGGGAGAAATGGAAGGGTTAAGCGGCTCTAATTCTCACATGTACCTATACAACGTTGGAGACGGCTTTAAACTGCTAGAGTTTTTTCCTTCTTCTTTGTTTACAAATGCATGACGGAATCTATTACGAGGCTGCAAGATAACAGATACACCAGCTTTCACAACTCGTGCAACGAGATAAGCTCCCCAGGGGAGAAAGATATACGCAGGAATTTTCTTTTGTATTGTGTGAGTGTGTGTCATGATCATATGCCCCGGTAGGCTTGCTTATTGCCTCCCTACATGTGCTTGGGGCCAAAATCTACCTGGAGCCTCTACCCAGGCTCTATAACAATCAAGGTGCACTCCGAGCAGTCCCTGACTCCCCCACGAGAATGACGGCGGTTGCCGCCGATGCTTCTGCTGCTGAGAGGCACGGTTGAGACATAGGGAAATCGCCAAGCTGCCCCATTATACAGCACCGTGCCAGAATCGAGCTGGACGCCCTTTCGGGAATTATGACACCTAGTATGTCGACGAATCGGCTCTTCGCAAAGTGAGTTTCTTCGTGGACCGCTGCTCAACGCATTTCGATAATATTGCTTTTCCCCTCTATACATTGACCCATCCTACCCTGTAGCCTGTCCACTTGTTTAGTTCCGATGGTAATCAATTCATATGACGCCCCGAAAATAGAAATCGCCGGTGGAGGATATCACTCCCGTATGTGCCATGATACCGTCCCGTGTAATCATCTTCCGTGCTCCAGCCCCAAAGACCTCGGTTCTTTGATGTGAAAGTTATTTGCTTGAAAAATATATTAATGCGTTAGTCGCAACTCTGCTGAATGCCAGATACTATGCAGTATGATGTGAAGTGAAGTTCGTAAAATGCGTTGGTCGACCGAAGTATCATTAAATCGACCACACGCAAGATGCCAGTTTCGGACAGGCAACAATACTGGGATATGTGCCTTCCCACTTGACTAGGATTTGCATCAAGTGCTGCTGATATGCTCCTGGGGGCCATAAAGAGGAAGTGATTTGATCGGCTCATCAGCATCAGAGATTCGTTGGGATGTGCTTCGGTAGCAAGGCGGTGTGATAGGCTCCTAGTTACCTTCTCCAGCCAACATTCCAGATGACATGGGCGATGTCACGGGCTGTATTCACCGTATCTATGACCCTCCCAATGATGCCCTCGTTAGGATGGACATCACCGTCTTCGAATGGCATGAACATGCCACTCTCTGTCCGACGCATGCCAGCCGGCTCAGATACGAGATTATTGGTAGGTATCGAACGTTGGGAACTAGATTGTTTAAAAGGGGACGTCGAGTCCACCGGGCTAGACATTGGAGTAGAATTAGTCTCCTCGTCTAGTTCATTTCCATCATGGTCACCCACGAAGAATGAGCCTGATAGTTTGGAAGGCCTTAACGTCTCTTGCGAGGAGGACGGAGACAGGATTGGACTCCTTAAATTGCCGGTGCTGTGCTTCATTGCAGTTTCTGGGTTCGGAGAGTCTTCCCTATACTTCAAAGTCGTTGAAGGTAACATGGCGATCGTCTTGCTCTCGCTGGGTGTGCTGGGCGGAGATCTTCTGCGTGGAATGACAGGCTTCTTTGATGTCTTGGTTCTCTTCATCATGATCGCACCATCATCAGAATCGCTGTCGTCATCAAATCTCCAACGGGAATGGTCCACTTCTTCTTCTTCCTCATCCCCCTTTACATCAACTGCAATGCATTGTTTAACCTGCTCGTCAAAGTGAATATGCTTTCGATCCGAGGAAGGTGAAACAAGGCCGGAGGTGGCTCTTGAGGGTAGAAGGCTCGTGTTCTGGCGACTCCTCCTTCTAGACGAGAAGGGAAAGGTAACATAATCTGTGGTGGCGCGGTGTAATATTGGCCGGCCTACACGAACGCCACTTTCTTTCTGTTGAGCCTGGACTGCAGCTGTAGCTTGCTTCAACAGAGACGAGGATGAGAGTGACCGCTGGAGCATGATCTCTGACATGCTCCTCTTCTTGAGAATAGGCTTCTTGCTGGCAAATGAATTGCACCTCGATAGCCTTGAGCTCTCATGATCGAGATCATTAGAAAACAAATCTCCATGACGAGTCTGCAACGGTCCGTACAACCAAGTCACATCACAATCCTTGAGCCTAAAAAACAGGTAAGATTATGGTACTATAAGGCCAGGAGGAAGCTTACCAATTTAGAGTCTCCGGGGTTACCGTTTTTAACTTATACTTAGCCTTCATCCAGGTCCTCCAAGATGCATTCTCAAGCCGGACTCCGTTGCTGTATTCACGTCTCTTGGAGACTATATATCGCCAAGAGGACCAAATGTCCTCTTCCCTCCAGTCGTGTGACAGGTAGTCGACGTGGTGAGTAGGATGATGCTCAACGGCTGTATCATCTTCGGCACGCTCTAGGGTATCTGGCGATCCCGGGCGTGAAGTAGTCACTGATGTATCGGGGTCAGTTGGTGATACGGTATACGAATCGCCCGTTCGGGGACTCGGGGGCGGTTCTAAGTCTTCGATGGGTCCGAAATACGGATTGTGATCGAATTCGGGCACGAAGATGTCTTCGGGACAAATGTGGATATCATCTTCGCATTGTCCATCTAGGGATAAACTGGTGGCTGGCGTCGAAGAATATGACGGGTCAACAGATTCGGGCTGGAGCGTACGAGGAGATGATGGAGCAGAGGACGGGCTAGAAATGGGTACAATGTGAGTAGGCTGACGGTGGTAGGCCTCGTGGTAAGAATCGTCGAGCGCTTGGTTTATCTTGGGCGTCGAAGCTGAAGCGTGAAAGCTTTGTGTCGGTTTCGACATGAACGTCGATTGGGAATGCGATCTCCTCAAGGCTGACGAGGAGAACATATCGTTATCCTCCGATTGAAGAACCACGGCCATCTCGAAAGTGTTTTCCCCTCTTACACAAAAGCCCCAAATCCTCCAACGTTTACGACTCTGATACAGATCCGGTATTGTCCTTCATGAGCACGGTATAATCGTCTGAAATAATACGAGTAGATGCCTTCACGGTTTGGATTTGTTCGAAATACCAATGGTCACGACTTGTCCCTAAATGTTGATCGTCTAATGGGGAATTTCCGGATGGCGTGACGGTTCGAAGGAAGTGCGCTACCGGGGGCACTTTTTTTTTCTCTCTCTCTCGGTGATGCCGAGATGAAACTTGGGTTTTCTACGGTATATAAGAATGTAATTGTTCGCCTAGGATTACAGTGATGTGTCGAAAGGCGACTTCAAAAAAGGGTCTCGTCACATATAGAATCGAAATCGTAAATTCGGACGTATAGATGTGTGTGTATAATGTGCGTATATGTGTGTGTGAGTGCGTTATGTGTGTTATGTATGTGTGTGGTGTGTGTGGGAGGAATTCTATGCCAGATAAGAGGCTTAAGAGGTTTGGATTATGGACTGTGGTATTGGATCGAAAACAATCCGCGGCAAAAGTGTTAGTACAGTAAGTTGCCCTAGTCTAGTACAAGTACAAGAAGGTGGAAATTCCGGGAGATCGGAAGGTTGCAAGGGTGTACAGGGAGGATTGAGGGGTCATTAGTTGACAGGGCCAGCCAGTCACGGAGCGAAGCTCGTTATGAGTGGCACGGATGACTCGACCTGGATGGATCTGAATGGATGAGACGGCATAGAAGGAACGAATAGAGGGTATTTCTAATGTACATGTGTTTCTATTATGATTCTATCCGTATATGCCATGAATAATAGATTGGAAAAAACGATAGACTTTAAAATATTAAGGTAGGTACGATTCAAAGTTTACTTACTATGAGTGGGTTCTTAGTCCTATCGTAATCCTGTTATCCGCATTTAATTACATGCCTTAGGTACGGATTACTCCATTTATCACTTACATAGATGCCACTTAGGTAACCTTAAAAGCAAGCCTCAAATGAGTACCTACATGTCTACCTACATATACATGAGCAGTTAATTTATCGCCATCTACCAATTTGGAACTCTCTATTGCGTCTAGTACTGTCAAGTGCGTTTGACCTTTGCCGGGACGTACATATCTGGAACGAATAAGTGGTGAGGGCATACGTAGATGCAAAGCGAGCTGGAGCGTTCTCTTAGGCCTCCATGGCGCAGGATTTTCGTTATGAACTGTGAGGGCTGATAAGACCAACCAAAGGTCCACTACCTAATACCATAGGTACGTACCAAGCCATGCTCCGGAACTAGAAAAAAGGAAGAAGTGGAGAGAAGCCAAGGAATGCGAACGAGATAATAAGTAGCTTCCGGGGTTGGATGAGGTTTTGCATTAACGATCATGACTAACGTGAGAACTTAGAAATGGGCAAATTTTGCATACATGCACCTTGATAGGTCGAGTACATTAGGTACTTTAGCTAAGGCGGCTACTTGTATGCATGCCCACGTACACTCATACCTACATACATATATATATGTACATACCTAAGTCTAGCCAGTATATATACATCCATGCATATGGCTGCATATGATACGGTACAACAGATGCAAGCCCGTATGTGGGAGTTGCATCGCAGTTGAATATGTACCTCTTTAGCATCGCAGTTTGTGCTGCGACATGTATAAAAGTGGGTTACGTATTTCTGTGAGCGGTCAGACTCGTTCGCGGGCTGTCTTGGATTGATAACCATTAAAGAACGATGCCGTAAAAAATGGCCGAGTTCGAAAAATAAATACCAAATCAGAACCGATAAAAATGTGGGCTTTTTGTATGCATGGGCCGAATCTAGAGTGTCTCAGTTTATACTTCGCTAAGAAGAAGGGAAAAAAAGGACTTTGTGGAACGTAGGCTAGACCATATACCTCGTAATAAGTTGTTTCTAGATTTTCACGTAACATCTTTTTCTTTAACAATTGGACCTTATCTAGCAGTATAGGTACTCCTTTCTCCTTGTTTCGATTCGGTCGAATCGACGGACGGAAGTAAAGAAAAAGAGAGATAGGGAAAAAACTTTCTTTTGGAAACCATACCTAGTCATAGTTGGTTAGATAACCCGGGTGCGAACGGACGTATACAAAGTTTTACCCCAGACAGCCAGATGGCTTAAGCATTCCAATAGATCTACTTCATCACGTAATGTGTATCTCGAAATATGGACAGTATGCATTTTAAATGCCTTGTGCTAAGTTTGCTGTGGGTAGTAAAGCAACATCACAAAGGCTAGAATTTTAAATTACACGAGGTGGAAAGAAGATCAGCAGCTTTTAGTACCTTGATGAGTGTGAAGGTTGTCGTCCCCGGACGGGCCAGAAAAGCCTATTTTATCAACGTTACAATGGGTATGCGAGAAACGGCCTTAAATAAGTAAGAACCTTGGAAAGGGGGAAGTTGTCACACACTTAAGCGTGAAATGCCGTATTATATAAGCTATATCCTTCCTTACATGTTCTTATCATAACCTTTGAAATGTTTACATACATGTAGGTAGTTTATCCTTTTATATGAAGTAAATTGAAAACTAACAAGCTTTGAAGCTTTGAAGCTTTAAGCTGAAAACACCTGAATCAGCTTTATAGGTTATGGGAAGAACATTGTTCATTAGGTGAGACTTTTTAACACACTATATGAACTTGAGATATTCGCTTATATACCTAGTCTTAAAGGTGAATACCGACCACCCGTCACGCTATTTAGGTAGGAATTAACTAATATCCCCCCAAACTAATGAGAATAACAACAAAGTCGTAGGCTTGAAAAAACTACTAGCTTGTCTAACTTTACGATCATACGGGTAGGTATTTTGGAAATTTCATCTAATATAAATAAGCTTGTCATGGATAGGTATATCATCGGTATTCTCACAACGTGGCAACCGTTTCTGTACTACGAATACGTACTGTACACTCAATGTATTGTACATCTTACGGCTCTTAAGTAGGTACTCCATCCTGTGCCACAACGTTAATCTCCACCCCCGCACTAGTTCGTGTGACGTCTATTACCTAGCAGAAAGGGCGTCAGTGGAAACGGAGACAGTGCGAGAGCCGTAACAATAGAACTGTAATGCACTGTATAATGGCTATCCCTTGGTTAGGTAATTAGCACTTACTGCTAGCTATAATACGTATAAATTACCCAATTTAATGAGTCAAGGGATAATAGTTTTTACGGTGCCTCTCACTGTTACTCATACGGTCTCCATTTCCACTGACGTCCTTCTGCCTAGCAGCCTAGGTACCTCCACGTTTAGCAAGTTTAGGTAAGACCCGTGGCTTTGACAAGTCAATTGGAAGACTTTCATTTGTCAATCCTTTCTGCCCCTTTCCCCATACTCATATTCGGCATCGAAGACGGTGGCCCCAACGAGCCTGCTTTTACGTTACAATATTGGGCTTCGACGTCATTCGAGAGTTCATCTAACCGGGTTTAATATAAATTCAACATGAGCACTAGTATTGGACTGCCGGATATTCTTTCAATTCGTCCATCTATATTCGTACTAGCTTGAGTCTTTGCAGTCTGCACCTAGCCATACTGAGTTGGAGATTGATGATCTCTTGATAACCTTGATAAATACACGGCCATGGCAAAATTCCTTGGGTTCTGCATGAGACCTGTCGAGTATCACGACTTCTAGCACTTGCGCACAGCTTCAAGTTGTGCGACGGGATGGACCTGTTGGTGGACTATGGTTTGCTAACCCCCTGCAGGTAAAGTCTTATTTCAAACCTGAGTTTTTATAAATCCTTGGAAATTCGAAGAGCAACCAAAAACCGTTCCCGCGGGTCTCTTGGCACTGTTACCATAGGTACCTTTGGTAAACGGAGCCATGGAGTCGGCAAGGCTTGCCTGGCTGCTTGGCCGTCGTGCGATTGATTTTGACCGATGTATGATTACTCGCACACCGACTTGACGCCGATGACGTCGACCCAACGCCCTCATGTCGCGATCGCACTTATAGCAAACAATCATATAGCAAATTAATTATATGATCCTCTACATAGGAAGCTTCCGAAGCCAGGGTAGCCTATATGCCAACCAAATATGGTAAACTGGAAAATACTTGTCACTTCCACGATCTCGAGGATCGTAACCTAATACCTATCTTTAGATGTAGGTACTACATACCTAGGTAGCCACCTGCGAGTTACCATCCGAGCCTCCTCACTGTCGTTTACACAACATTGAAGTTACGCATTTCGTGGCAATCTTATATAGATATAAGATATGAATCGGTATCTCGCTAACCCATAGTTGACTCTAGCTTCTCCCTCCCGGAATCCAGGATCACCTTCCAATCTTAGACCAGCAAGGGATGGAGTCTTAGCTCGTCCTGTTCCCTCGTGGATGCAAAAGACTCGGTACTGAGAATGCCAAGTTGTGACCCGGCCCTCCAGGTATCGTGACTCGTCGGATTGAGTTTGCTTCTATGCAAGTATCACTCACTATTATATGGCGATTGCATTAGCAATGTAGCTAGGAACGCTTCACGGCCAGCACAACAAACAACAGCTATGATCCTTGGTCTGTTTCATCCGTGGTAACACCGGGAGTCGAGATCTCCATTAAGACATAATATGTAATGCTGGGTCTTGTGGGCACACAACTAACTTCGAGCCGTCCCGAGCTTAGACGGTCTCGAACATGATAAATTGGACCCAACTGAACTGGCTGTCAAAGTCAAATCTGCGGATCCTGCGCCGCTTGTTATTTGCCGAAGCATCGGCTCGTAGCTTAATTGCTTGCTGATACCAGCAGCCGGTGTGGGCGGAACGGTGGCCATCTCTTCTTTCTTAATGGACGGCGGGAATATTCTCGGCAGGGACGGATCCCGAACTCACTAGGCAAGACGGGAGTATTTACCTAGTCGTTCGTAAGCTCCGACGGCAAGCTAGCCGACTATACTACGGCCTTCTCGTAGCGTCGCGGCGTCGTCATAATATCATCATTCGCATTTATCGTCTCGCATTACGAAGAGTATGTATGAATCGTCTATGATTATTCGACATCGTATCCGTGCGTTCTTATTGATGCGCCTTATCTTTTAACAACCACGCAACCACGTAACGGCGCAACCATCCCATCTCAGGTGCTTCTCCATAGGTGTCTAATGGAATGTAACACAAAACTACGCGCAGAAATGCAGCAAAGACTTGCACAGCTTCCCCAATTCTTGCCTGCGTCTCTAACCGATAAATCATCGTTTCCCACTTTCACTTGAAGCAAGCTTTTGAATGGCACAGCATTCATGGTCGGCGTAGTTCCCGAGGGGAAGTTCTCCAGCGGCAGAAACGGAGTGTGAAGATCGGGCTACCGGGAATCTAAGGTGTGTCCGGGTTGATTCACTTGCGTGAGGCTGCGGCCTCGTTTTAAAAGAGCCCGACTCCGTCACATACCATGAAGAGAACCTCGCCCACATTGCTGAAGTAGCTAGGCTGTTAGGGTCAAGTTTTGCAGCACTCGCTCCGTGTGGCCTTATCCAATAAAAACCACCACGTAAAATATTCTAAGCATCAAAATATCTCCGGGGTTTGGGGATGTCAGATGCTACTAATATGAGGTGCAGGAAGCCGACGAGTTGTGTCACTACAAGTCGCATTAGTTCCCTTGTTGATATGCCTGGGTATTAGGCATGAGGACTCAGTTAGCGCCAACCAGCTTCAGCAAAATAACTCTGGACGATTCCATAATAGGGCTCTTCAAACCGGGGGCAAACCTACCATGCAAGCTTATCTGCATGAACGTTTTCGGCTATCGCACCGACCCCCCTCTCATCTACACAATTTCAAAATTTAGATCAGAACATGGTCTCTTCTCATCCGATATGGGAGTTGCTATATAGCTAGGTTTGATTCTCGAGTGCCTCCCCCCTTTTCTGGTTGGTGCGGTTCCGGAGGCCAGACGCGACATAACCTGTCAATTGAGTTTATCGCAGATGGCGCGGACCATAATTACCTACGGCGAGCCTAGTGATCCGCAATGCATGGGAAACGTTCCACGGCGCCGTGATGCTCCCTACCTCGCGTCAACAAAGTAACCCTCACATAATCTCGCTATGCAGCCCCCCTAACCCCCTTACACGTACTGTGCCCTATGCATTATTGATCCACCGCCGCGGCCAGTCCCGCTATCAAACGAATCACACAGGTCTAGAATGCCTCTGATCTGCAATCGCTATTCTGGGAATCTTCACATGTTTATGGCGCAATGGGCCTGCAGAGCCCGCACACTTTCCCACAGATGTCCATATGCCTAAAGCGGTAAGCCGTCTAAGCGATATGTCGTCCATGTCCTACACTGATAGCCGGCGCCGAGTATTTGTTCGGGGGGCAAATGCCACTTCAGGGGGCACTCTGAAGCTCGCGCAGAACATGTTTTTGTTAGGTGCTACGTTCCTGATCTCCATGATCGACACTTCATTGGCATTCTTGGCATCTCCAGGTTTCATCTCGACGCCGAGCTCTGCTGAGATGCGCTCGCAGATGTCTTTGAAAGCGATGTCATCGTCTGCCTTGGGACCGAAGCAATAGACGTGGACCAGAGGCAATTTCGTATCGGTGTGAGGAGCGAAGAGGGGTTCTCGTTCGGCGTACAGGCCACGGAAGCGCGGTAGAAATGTGATGGCCGATGCAGGGAGGTTCATGACGAAGTGGTTTATTGTCGGAGGGAAGCGAACGCGTTTTGGCGACCGGATCAGCCACGCCCTGTCGGGCTTCTTCATATTCGGATGCGATTGACGCACCTCTTTTCTACTCGGTGGCGTAACGGCATGCTCGCCATTCTTGTATGCATTATATACTAAATCGACTGCTTTCTTGATGAAGATTCGACCGTCTTGGTTGAATGGTCGCACATAGTGCTCGACCTAAAGGTGACGTGTTAGCTCGGTAGAAAACACACACACACACACACAGTATCGCTTCTTTTCCTTCTACGCACCTTATTTCGCTTGATATTTTCGCCTAGGTAAAGAAAACTCTTCGGGTTATAGTCGTTTGCAAAGACAAAAACACCTTTCTTACCAGCCGGCACTGCGAATGGGCCAACACCGGCCATCACATCACACACAGCCTCTCCGGGCTGGAAGAGTTTGACTAGTCGCCCGTGCTCGGCCTCCAGCTTGCTGTTCCAATATACCTCAGAGTAGTCGAAGTGGAAGCTGCACTCGTTCTCCCTCGTTTCAACATAGAGGTCATCCGTGCCGCCGAGGATTTCATATGCGAATGTTCGAAACTCGGACTCTGTCCCTACCTTGTCGATTTTGTTGATGACCGTCTTGATGGCTGGATTCTTATCGAGCAGAACCTCCGCTATCAGATTCTTGTACGGCAAGAACATTTCTTTCAGATTCATGTGCGCGACATGCCCTGCCTGGTTGAAGCCCCCCGGAATGCCATCATGCTCGTCCCGTAGACCAATGGGAAGCAGCGCCTTCATCACGTCCTCTGGAAGAAAAGGTTAGCCGGCGCAGTTGATAACGACTACAGTTTAATGTGTGTTTATTACCATAACTGAAATTATCGTAGTTTAATTCCAAGCGATACGGGATTATCCCTATCTCCCTACTGGACACACCGATTTGGAGCGTTGGAGTCCACGTTTCAGGTTCTGTAAGCATTATCATTAAAAACCGCACACTTTATAATAGCAGAGGGCTTATTCCAGCTCCAAACTTACCTCTGGGGTCAATCTTCGGGTGAAGGAGTAGACATTTCAAGCCTTTAGACCCAAGATTACGATCCGGGTGAAGCGCCACGCTGGGTATTTTACCAAACAGGAGTGTCTCCTCTTTCAGCAGCTTGGTACGCCATGCCGCTATATTCCTTTTATCAGCGACAGCAGCAGCGGCGATGTTCACGGTCTTGGAGAAGAGCGACCGGTCCAGCACGCCGAAAGCCGAGCGAATGATGGGCGGGCGGAAGACACTTGGGGCACTCATAGCGTCGTCGTCCTTAGCCAGGATATCCTTCGGACGGTGATTAATAGAGTTTTTAGATAGCGTCATGAGATTTTTCGCATACCGCCATAATATTAGTTCCGTCAGAGCGAGCTGCGAGATAACGCAATTAGAACAATTTGCGGCCCTTCCCTTGGTGGTTTGTGCGATGGAAATTCTTGCGAGAGAGTTGTCCGGGATCGACAAAAAAATTATTGACAGGGATTCTACCCCACACTAGAAATGCAAGGCTGCGATGGCCGGAAAGTCTGTGCAACATGCATGCGTCATTAGACGGGAGGCTGTGGTGGCTGAAGAAGGACTGTCTCCACGTTACCTGTGTAACACTAGTGTAATAATTGAGTGCTTACCTATCCCGTCAGCCGTCTGATTACTGTGTTGACATATGGCAGACACGTGAAGATCAGCCAATACACTAATGAACCTACGTATGTCCTCTTCGCTTATCGGATACGTTCGAGGAGAATGACCGAATACCTTGCCCTGATATTCTACCTAGCAGGGTAGGTATAAGGCACTTCCTCTGTTTCTACTAGGTATGACCATGGAATTATTGGTTTAAGTGCAATATTCATTTATAACCTGGTATGGACTTCCTCCTTGTCGGCAAAGGTCAGAGTTCACGCCTCGAGAGCATGAACTGCACCAAGCAAGGGACTCCCCAGCTACCTTAGTCAATCTTCCAAGCCTTAGTCATCTCATCGACTGATTCGTACCTAGAATCCTCGGATTAGTTCTAATAGTCGTATTGACGTCACATTCAAGCGGGCTGCGGCATGAGACCGGAGCGGGAACGGAAGTCTGATATCATCACAATGTAGTGTATTGATTAGAGTGCCAGCAACTACCTACTACGTAGTAGGCGAAGGCACCACAAAACCCATAATTTAAGCCCTTTTCTGCTCTGCAGCAATACGTCAAGTGTGCTGATCCATGCCCACCTATCTTACTTTCCAAGTTTGAAAGTAGCCTCCGTGTACTTCCGTAGGCCCCGGAGGAATACCTGGTATCCGACGCCCTGGTTGTCAGGGGCACAGTATATCTCGGTTAAGCGGATCGGCCACGGCGGGTATCCCTGTAAATCGACGTAAGGCTCGAAGGAGATAAGGAGGTCCGGCTCCAGCATGACGGCTTCGGATAGCTCATTGTCAAGGACGTCCACTGTAATGTCTGCGGCCGATATCTTCTCTTTCTGGACCATTTGGACTAGAACCTTGGTCAAGTCCACCATCGCCTCTCGGCCGTCATCTTCTGAGATGAGCACGATATCGAGTGGTGTCTGGTCATGTGATAAGTACTCTCGGTTTGCGGTGTGGATGGTAGAGGCGCCGCGAGTAGAGAGGGAGAGCGGTGGAGCTTGACGTTTCCCGAACCAGCCCTTAAGCTTTTGTTGCAAGGCACGATGGGCCTGGGGCATGTAGCGCTTTAAGGCTCCTATAAAATTGTGTTGTTAGTTTACTATTCTGAGTATCTAGTTGTAGAATCGGGTTCCTATTACCTGTTCTCTCGTAAATTGATAGACGAGGGATGCCTGCTGAGGCGCACCATGCCGCCACCTCGGAAGTTTCGTTGACAAGCTTCTCCAGGGCATCTCCCGCCCTCCCGCCGTCTTCTAGTGTTAATATCACACTGACATGCTTGGGTAATCTTCTCAAAGTGCTGACGTCTCTTCGGACATAGTCGGGGGTGTTGTGGTGGTACTTGAGAATGGAAAGGACCCGGAGGGACACGGCATGGTAGGCTTCGCGAATACGGATGTAGACGGAGAAGATTGCGTGTACGAGGATGTATAGTAGTGAATAGAGTTGGGCTCTAAGGAGCTTCCTAATGCCAAAGTGGGACTTATCCTGCTTCCTCTTGTGGCTGCGACTTCGTGATCGATTAGGCGGTTTGGGGAGGTAATTCTATTGCGTTGGATATCCATGTTAGTCGAATACGTAGACGTAAAGTCTAATGATCTTGGATGAAAAATCGAATTGCGTACCTGAACAAGCTTTTCTCGCTCTATGACACCAATGTTCTTATGCCCGACTTTTTCGTCCTCCCGGTAAACTTTTATATCTTTGGAAGCGAATGACATGGTGATGGATTGAGAATTGTCGTGGACCGTGATGAATGCAATCAATGATCTAAGAGAAAAAGAGAAAAGAAGAGAAACGGTGTGTTTAAGGGACAGGTACTCGCATGGCCTCAACTATTTGAGTGATATTCGCGTTATGACGCGCAATGTGTGGAAGGCTTGGACGGACAAGCCAGAATTCGGTTGATCAGATGTTGATAGTGATAGGCCACGATAGGTATTCAGCTACCAGGTATTTACGCAGGTACTTGTATGGATCCGTACCCGTTTTCGATTAAGCCACTCTGCCACCGTCAGAAATGAGATCTTATTATGTATAGCACAGCCACAGGTAAAGTGGCGGGGCGTGAGTAGTGTTGATGTACGAAGTAATTATTGTACATTGCATCAGGTCCACTTTCACCAAATATTTGGATATTGCAGGTACCCGGTACTCAATAGCGCTAGTACTAGGTAGTGATGTCCAATGGGAATTTATTATTTTCTATACTACGTACTGCGTAGTACATACGTACATAGGTAGTCCCTAACCCCTGCAGCTTGCGATGACTTCCTTCAACTTCAACTTCAACATCGACTTCGACTTCATCCCACCAGCTGGCGCATCCAAATACTAACCACATTTCCTAATAGCAACCTCTTACATATCGCGAATTTACCTTCACCTGGATCCTCATGTCGCAGGCCAAATCTTTCATTGCCGCTTAATGCAATGGAGCGGACAGGATCCGGATCGAGGGCTCTGTTCCCAAAGGGACCCAGCTTCACTGTTGACGATTTCTCTAACAAGGACTTCATCGTACGTGACTTTGTTGACGACCTTGCCGAGAGTGCCATATCATTAAATCGCCGTTCTGGTCCTGCTCTGCAAGCCTTTGATCCAAAACCCTTAATCCGAACATTTGAAAGTACGGTTGAACTTACCTTGACTGTGATAATGTGGAATATACGTTAACTCATATTTCTTCTCTAGACGCCCTACAAGGACTCAGCAGCCTATCCGAAGAACTACAAGCAAAGGAGTCAGACTTATTATCCCAAGCCCGTCGCGCGGAGATTCAACATGACCAGACCGTAGATACACTTGGTCGCAAGTTGGACCAGTCCATCAACCAGTTCGAGGCCTTAGACCTTACCCTCAACAACCCCAACGACAACGACCGAGGTAGCCGTGGCGAGGCGGGAGGAAACATTGCCGTCCAAATAGGAGAGAAGTTAGAAGAGTTAGACAGGAAACGAAGGCGGGCGCTGGACGCCAACTTTCTAATACAATGCTGGCTTCAAGTCAGTGAGACTGGCGAACTCACACTACTACAGGATATCCAGCGTCAAGGGGGAGCGGAAAACAAAGTGCGTTGTGCTGTGATTGCACATCAACTAATGCGAATCAGCCAAAGGCTAGATCCCATTTCGTGGGGCCAGCAGAATGGACTATATCGTAATGGTATTGTCAGGAATGGCGATATGAACGACGAGAGAAAATACAACACCCGAGAGATCCTGGAGAAGTTCTGTGAGACGTTAGAGCAAGATCTGCTCAAGCAATTTAACAACAGCTATCGTAAACAGAATTTCGACGATATGAAAGAGTGTGCCAAGGTCCTATATGACTTCAATGGAGGCGCCAGCGTCATTGCTGTCTTTGTGAACCAGCACCAGTTCTTCATTGACAGAGATCAGCTCATTACCGATGAGGTGACAATGGATGGAGAGACATGGGATCAGCTGGCAGACCCTGACTCTGAACCGCCGGGTGTTGAGCCCAGCCTTCAATCACTCGTCGATGAGGTCAAGATTGTTATGCAAGAGGAGTCCTTCATTATTAAGAGGGCATTCCCTTACTATGAGACGGTCTTGATCAAGTTCATACAGCGGGTCTTCCAACAATCGATACAACAACGCCTAGAATTAGTCCTAGAAAAAGCTGATACTATCTCATCATTGGCCTTTCTCCGGTCCCTCCATTCTTCGAGGAGCTACATTGGTGCCCTGGTAGAAGACTTGAAGTCGCATGGTCTCACAGAGCACCCGGAACCTTGTTCTCCTCAGATATCCCAAATATTGGACCAGCAGATGGAGGAATTATTTGTCCCATACATACTGGGCAACTCGTATATTGAGCGCGAGAAGAAGAGCTTAGAAGAGTTGTTTAACTCATTGCTCTTCAAGTATAACATCTATCATTCTAGACGGAAGAAGGCACCAACTGGCTTCATAGCCTCGTTAGCCCAGCAGACCAACCAGCTCATGGCATCAGCTAAGGACGCATATCTAGAGCGACTTGAATCTTCTGATCTCACTGCGACTCAAAAGGCTATGATGCTGAGAGTTGCCGGCGTTCAAGACGCGGACAAGAATAAAAACGATATCGAAGTTTCAGAGGCAGAGGGTCTCTTGAACACAGCTACCGCCAAGCGTATGTTGACATGGCTTGCCGAAAGCGTCCGGCGGACGTTGGAACTAGGGAGCCAAAATGACACACCTAAAGACGTCGCCGTACTCCTGAATCTTCTATTGACCAATATGGGTCAAGTGTACGTAGAGACGGCACTGGAAGCGGCTCTTGAGAAGGCCACATCTCAGGAAAACTTGAAGACGGAACCAGACATGAGCTATCTACCCTCTGTCCGACCAGCTGTAACGATTGGGAGCATGATGAACCGCTTCATAAACACCGTGCTCATCCGCCTGGCTGAGTCGAACACAACAGTTCGGAGGAGCATGGAGGCACAAGCCAAGATGGGGATCGAGAGCATCGAAAAGAAAGCCGGTAGCATCATGAAGAGCAGCGTCGACGTCATCGTCAACTGGGTCGCCAAATCCCTCGCTACACAGAAGAAGCTCGACTTCTTACCCAAAGACGAGCTCAGCATCATCGAATCCCTACAGACGGCCACCTGCACCGCCATATCCCTCTTCCTATCGCGGTGCACTCGGCTCATCGGCCAGGCCGTCGACGGCGCCAACCTTGAGGTCTTCAGCTCCGAGCTCGCCATCGAGATCCAGCGCCTGCTGTTCGAGCACTTCAAGAAGTTCAAGGTCAACGCCACAGGCGGTCTCATGGTCACCAAGGACATCACTAAGTACGTCGCCACCCTCAAGGAATGGCCCCTCACCAAGGACGTCGAGGCCGCCGTCGAGCTCCTCACGGAGATCGGCTACCTGTTCATCATCGGCCCCGAGGCCCTGCGCGAGCGCTCCCGAAACCTGGCGAGCACCAGCGGCGGCGGTAGCAACGCCGCCGCGAAGAAGCTGCTCAAGGCCGACTTCAAGGCTTTCATACAGAGCAGGGACGACGCCAAGAGCTTGGGCGTGCAGAGTGTGCTCTCGAGCTTGTGAGATATGTACCTAGACAAGCGGGCATAGAGCATGGGCATACGATGGAGGACTGGCCCGGAATCGAATCGAACTAGGCATAGCACTTGATTTCCCCTTGTGCGAAACGGAAAGGGGGCAAAGAGAAAGAAAAAAACCAGTCGTGTGGTTGGGTCATTTGGATCCGGGCACACTTCGATGAGATAGATGAGATACCAACGCAAAGAATCAATGCAATTGCTTTTCTACATACACATCCGTTAGCTTCCATCACACCCCGTTCGTGAACAAATTTAACCGTCACTTTGTGTATAAGGACAGCCAGACCATATGGATAACAACAAGTTCGCTTGATTTGCTCTGAATTGGGTTGGTTATGATTTACTAATAGCTCCCCCACACAACAACAACACCGACTTCACAAGCCACCGAGCTTATACCCAGCCCACCTGACCTGTCATAGGGTGAGTACTTCCATCGTGAAGTACCTCCTCGCGTAGCCCATCGCATCACACACGATGCAGCGACGCATAGCCAACAACTCCAAGCTTTCCTCGACGACGAGCTTTCCCATCCGATAAACCCTCCCCTCATCAATCTCCCTATAAGCAGAAACCGGACCAAGTTTATACGCCGGAAGAGGAGGGATGAGTGGGGGAAAAAAACACGGAATCTTGTTAACGACCCCCACACGCACGAACTCGCGAGACCAGACCAGTTTGTATGCCTTCCACGGCACTTTTCCGGTCCCGTCTACCCCATCGATCCATCCGGCCAAGCAAAGCAAGCAAACCTCCCCCATTTTCTTCCCTCCAAACGCCCGACTTTTCGGTTCCGCGTCATAGAAAAGCAAGGCTTTTGTATGAGCTTTTCGCATGCCTTGGTTAACTCGAGCCTTCTATTCTGGAGTTAAGCTCTCAAGGACAGTTGGAAATGTCTATTTCCTGTAGCTCTTTCATCGCCAGTTCCCCTGGCTCAGCGACAGCAGCCCAACGACGCAGTCCATATCACCACGCTTGGTAGGGCTGACCTCACTTGGCATGAACCCATCGACATTCTGTTTCGGGCCGTTTTCCTTGTCCTCGAATATCGTCATGGGCGAATCTCGAGGCTTCGACATGGGTGCCGTATTCGCTCTGCTCCCGAAGAGTAGAGAGCGTTTGGCTTCGCTATCTTGCTCACCCAGGACACGCCCGCGGCGCGGGTTTTTCCCCACCGGTGCCTGCGCTTTAGGGGGAGGTAGACCTCGTCGGCGACTGTGATCGGGGTTGCCATCCTCGTCCGGGCTCCAGTTCTCCTTGTCGGAGTCTCCGCCCGACGGGCTTAAGATGACAGACAGGCTGCCTTTTCCAGGTTTCTTCTCGGGCTCCAGCGCTGCTGTAGCTGCAGCCGCAGTAGCTACAAGCGATGCGGGTGGCAGAGTCTGCATACGTGCCACACTGCTTGAGGCACGGCTAAGCTTAGCCTTCTTAGTGGCTCCTTCTCGGTGCGAAGGCTTGTTTTGCGGCGCGTTGCGCTTGTTCGGGTTAGACTGCAGCACATTGGTGCTATGAATCAAGTTGCTGAGGCTCGCGGAGCTGCTGCTAGAGCGCAACAGGCTGATCGCTGCAACTGCAGACCCGGAAGATTCATTCTCAGCCTGCCTCGTTAGTTCATCCCGCGTATCAGCCTCACAACAGGACTCCCAGGCATGGACATCTCGTGATCGGCCTCGGGTCAGTTGTGGCGGCAGGTGGGCGGTAAGAGTTGAAATGGGCGGGAGGGTGATGCCCGGCAAGGCACTCCTGCTTCTGTGAAGAGTCCGGTGAGCACGAACCGGAGGTAACGTATCTGCGTCCCCTGGCAATGGCAGCTGAGCGGGACGTGGTGGTGATGGTTGAGCGGAAACCAATTCAGCCTTTCCGTCTAAGGATAGGGCCAGGCGAACCTGGGACCCGGACGATGAAAGTGGCGGGAGAGCAGAGGCTGGTGAACTGCTAGCAGCTGAATTGAAAGAGGACGAGAATGATTCAAATCTGGCATAAGCATTAGTGATGGTGCTCGCGTTAGGGAAGAGAGGTAATAGATACCTGAATGAGTCGTCTCCGGCACGCCCTAGGGTAGAGGGGGCTGAGAAAGAGTTATCAAAGCTTCGTCGGTTCGATAAGTACGTTGAGTTCGAGAACGATGAGTTACCCTCGGGTTCAGATTTCTGGGATGATGGCGGCGTGCCCCTCTCAGAGCCCTCGATCGTTATCTTATCCATCGTAGAATGGACCACACCGCTTAGGTTCGGCGAAAGCTGTGGGGAGTGCTGGGGTGTCGCGTCCTGGGGGCTGGGAGGCAGTCTCTCTACATCGATAGCTTTCTCACTCTCAATAGGCGCGTCTACCGGTTGTACGGCCACATTTGACGCGGCAATTGGCGCCGAGATGGAGTCGGACGAAAGGATTTGCACCCCACCGCCATATCGAAGTGCAGCAATTTCTTGTGGGGAAAGAGGACGCGATTTTCGACGATCATTTTGGCGACGATTCTGGAACCAGATCTGCGATGATGTTAGGACCAATTGACCAGCACATAGCTTCTAACGGAATCCTAGGCGCGTTTTTGCTATCATTTTTGGGTACAGGTTAGACTAACCTGAACTTCTTTCTCGTTGAGCGAGACGCGACTCACGATATCGAGACGCGCTGCCTTATCGGGTTTGGGATTGGAGTTGTACGCGGCTTCGAGAACAGCTTTGTCTTGAGTACTACACGTGAGAAATACGGGAACAATTTAGCAAATGTGACCAAATCAAGTAGTGGGGGTAAATTGGCTTCTAGGTACGCACGTGGTTCTCTTTCTCTTGCCCTTGGGGTGTTTCTCAGTGTTAGTGTCGTGAGTAGGGTACCCAGACTCTAGTCTGAAGGAAGATTCGAAGGACATGGTGGATGAGTCCGGATTGCTGCTTTGGGAGCTCATGGACCTTCGAAATTCGTGAGATTCGTGTGCGGGTGTCATGGTGGGAGGTGAAGACGCGGTTGAGTGTGACATATCGTAACGAGTATTCTAATGATGCATAATACAAGTAGAGTAGAATGGGACAGGAAGTGAAACGAGAGACAAGTCCTTTTCTACAATACGTAAGATGCTTTTGTTGTGAGAGTCGAGAATGGATATTTGGAATGGACAATGTAGTAATTGTAGATTGTAGTATTAGACGAAAGAAAAGAGAAGAGAAAGAGCTGGGCTCGTGTTGGAGTAATAGTGTAGATTCATAGTGGATAGTGGGCCCTCTTTGGCGTGTCAGGTCTATTGCATTGTACTTATGTATATGTAATCAAGACCGCGTCTTGAAATCCAATGCAGAAGCTTCGACCATGTCGGGATTGACCAATCACAGCTCCGGTCGCGTCTTTAACTCAACCCAAAGCGGTAACTTATTTACTTAGGGCGTGACATCGCCAGGTAGACGAGCCTAAATTCTTTTTCATTGTCACCAAAACACCACATCGCAAAAGGAATGCGCTAATAAAAATAGATATTTTTATTAATTAAAGACTACGCCAAGATTTCACTCTTCCAGCCACCTATTTACAATTTTCTGCTTAATATATCAAGCAATTCAACTCAACATGTACCTATGTACTGTAACTAATTAAAGGTTGCACAGAGCCTCATGAGGGGGAAAAAGCACATACCTCCATAGTGGATAGATCGCAATTGAGAAATGATAGATGAGATTATAGATTATTATAGCTAAGACCATAGTAAGAGAGGGGTAATGTGATGCAATTTTCGACACCGACTTTACAACTTTAAACTCAATCGACGAAGTGGGAAGGGTTTCCAAGTTTGTTTCTAAAGTGATACCTACGTAAACATATAACCAGTGGTAAGTATTTCCATAACACCGTGATCAAAGTAAATAATCAAGGTTTTAAATAGAAGATACATTCATATGTCAACAAAACAAAACACTTACGCATCACGCTTTTCACTTTAATCAATTCTACTAACCACAAAAGAGGATGAATATCCCAAATTGCTAGTACGCATATAATATCATCCCAACGCGATTGGAAGCCATGTTATTTACACATCATTTTCACCAACATCTTCACCTCGTCTCGCACTCCTACGCCTAACAAGCGGCCTTATAGCCTCACCGCTCCAAAACTCCAAGTCATAAGATTTGTAAAAATGTCCCAACCAAAGGATATCTTCTTTCATCAGAAAGAAGTTATTTGTCTCCCCCCGCCGACCCCTCACCGGCCTCGGCTCTCTCTCTCTCTCTAGGTCCTAGGTGTTTCAATAATCTCGACCCTCATCACTACAACTAACTGCAACTCTTCCATAGTCCTTCTTAAGTCCATCAATCCGGGGCCGGCATCTTGCTGTTATTTCACAACACCTCCCCATCCTTCAACCAACCCTCCCGCGAAAATTCCTCCGGCGTCGTCTGGGAGTTAGTCTACGATATGGCACTTACAATGCACATCCCACGTCGGAAACCCCCCTCGCGCGCGATATACAGAAGACATCTAAGAAGCCACACCATGACCTCCGGCTTCCAGAATCCGGCGCACGCCCCGAGCGTGACATCCGGCCAACCACCCTCCGGCGGGTGCATGAGCGCCGAGGCCGGGATGTGCAGCCTGATCATTTTATACGTAGAAATCGCTTATTGCCGGCGACGTAGTCGTCGACGGTGTCCCGCGGTATTTCCCGGGAGGGTGGTTGTAATTAAGGACGGCATTGTTGGATTTGCTCTAGCGCTTATGTTCGGAATCCCTCGTTGGGAAAATGCTAAAAATGCCTTTACAGGTTACCCAAACCAGGCTGACCGGTACTTCTTACGGCGCAGCATTATGCAGTTGCCTAACGCGAGCTCGGCTCCATTGGTTATAACTTAGTTCAACGGACCTTGGGTTCTCGCTGTCGAGGATTTGAAGGTAAGGTAGATGTAACCAGCCGAGACTTCTCTCGCACTCAGGGTATGTATGTATATATTGACTTCACACCGCCTAAAGTACAGCTTTGAAGACTGTACTACGTATGTAATAAATGTTGGTCAAGTCAGGTCAAGTCTAGATGTTGGGGATGGACTTATTCTTCAGACAGTTGTGTAACAGTTCGACCTGTCTCACACTAAAGTGTACTCACTACATAAATAAATGGGTTAGCAAGTCATCTGCAAGACTTCACGTATGCATGATGATATGAGTTTAGATAGCCTCATGAGAATTTCATTCGTCAATGTCTACCTAATAACCATCGTTGCGACTGGCGGTGTAAGGATAGTGTACCGTCGGGAAAAAATGATAGTCTCCAAGGGTGAAGAATACCCAAATCAAAACCGAAATTTTGCCACTCGCAGGGAGAGATAGCCCTGATTGTCCTCCATTGAACTCTTGTGGTTCAGCGCCTATGAACTCCTCGAGGTGCATCGAGATGATGATCACCTGATCCCTCCCGCAATGCATACGCATGCGGGGAAAAACAGACATAACTGCTTCGTACGCCGGCATCTAAGCTCTAACCCGTGATTCTAAATATATTGCATCTACATGCCTAAAAGGCTCATTTGTCTTCGTAAAGGACTCGCGCTGGTGCTGCCGTCTTCGCTCGCGTAGTAGGCAGAATCGGTATCTATATCCCATTCCGGTTCGTCGTCTCCGTTGGAGGACTCTGACTGACTCGATTTGTTCTCGAAGCCTTTCTGGGTAGCAGCTCGCGTGTTCCATTGTAGCGTGCGCGAAACGCTGTCAAACCATTCGGTTCCTGTCCGCATCACAGTGGGAAACGGGTATTGAGAAGCCGTGATCGTCACACAGTCGCCCTGTTTCAACTCTACCCTGCCTTTTCCATCGAAGGCACAGTAAGCTGTAGCACGCGAGTTGCGTGGGATGGAAACACGAAGAAGCATCGTGTCGCTGAGTACCATCGGACGGAATGACAACGTGTGAGGGCAAATTGGAGTAAGGAGAATAGCCGGGAGATCGGGGCTAACTAGAGAACCGCCAGCGGAGAGGGAGTATGCTGTCGATCCAGTTGGGGTAGAGAAAATGCAGCCATCCGCCTGGACAACGGTTAAGAGCTCGTTGTCGCCGTATAGCTCAAGGTTGGAGACGTAGGGAGACGGGCCGCGGTCGATGACGAGCTCGTTGAGAACTTCGAACTGCTCTCCCTCCTCCATGCCCTGGCCCGATGTACCATTACGGAAGACGGTACACGTGAATCGCATACGAAGATTGACGCGCATGCCTTCCTCGCCCATGATCCGATTGAGATGCTGCTTATACTTCTCAAACTCAAAGCTTGTCAAGAACCCAAGACTTCCCAAGCTAAAGGACAAGACGGGAGGAACGACTCTCTGGAAGAGCCAGGATGTGAAAAGCACAGTTCCATCGCCGCCGAGGGTCAAGACGAGATCGAACTTCTCGGGGTTGCTCCAGCAGAGATCCGGGGTCCAATAACGGAGCATAGACTGGAAACGAGGGTCATCATCGACGATACTGGAGGCACCGAAGCGCTTGGAGTTTCGTAGTTTCGCGTCAACATAGACGTTTACTCCTATATCCGAACTGTATCGAGGTGTTCGAAGCAACCACATGGTCAATTCCCGTGTTAGGTAGACCAATTCGTTGTCACGAGCCTTGGTGACGATCATAACATTGCGCACGGCGCGACGGATGGGCCTGCGCTGCAGTTGCTTCGAGACTTCACGGACGCCAGTAGCGGTCTGGACAAGTCTCGAGTGCGACATGTATTCGTCATTCTTAATCTCCTCCAGGACCTTGTTAAAATCGACCGCGTCATCGAAGCGATTGTGCCAGTAACACGGCGACTGAAGAGAAGGGAATGCTGTGGTTGGTGTCATGTTGTGGCCGCCGGTAAGCTCGGAGAGACGGTCATTGAGCTCCTGGGCTGGAGAGGGCGGTCGTTTATCGCCGGCGGTGGGTGCGGACAACATTCCGTTGATTGATAATGTTTCAGGCTTATTATTTCGTGCGACCGAGGCCAATGCTTTCATAATAGTCTGGCGAGGGACGGCCTCTACAGAGGGAGCGTTCTTGTGATGAGCACGAGATTGATTCTTGAGAACAGCGTCTGGGCTTTTCAAGGCTAGAGCTGAAGGCTCAGAGTATGGGTCGTCAATGTCAGCATTGTAGTGAGATTGAAGGAAGTTGGCAGAAATAGGCGGCGCAGTGTCGGAGTTTTCAGGCGAGGAGGGAGAGGAGGGCGAGGAGGGCGTGGAGGACTGTCGCAGGGGGTGATCAGGGTGGTCTGTATTAATGGCGACGGTAGAAGAAGACTTAGTAACCTGCTCCAGTTGCAGGTGGTGGCCGACGCTAGCACTAACACCGGGCCCCTCTCCGTCAGCGGCATCCTCTAGCGTAATTTTGGGACTGAGAGCAGGATGCACCCCCATTGTCCCCATCGTAGGTGACCCCATCAAGCCTAATTTAGACATTGCTTGCTCCACTAGACAGTATCGAAAGTTAAAAGATTCCAAAAGGTACCTAGGTACTTGAGAAACGGAGTATTCGCGTATCGCGGATCGAGGCGGTTTAACAAAAAACACCGAATCCGATTAAAAAGCACAAAGGTTCCAAAAGTTCTATGCTAATTCCGATTTGTGCAGGAGGATTACCTAGGTATTGAATACCACGGAACCCAGTGGTCTGGAATCTTAAGTCCGGCTTCGATCTAATTCGACTTCTCCTGTCTGACAGGAAGAAGAAGAAAAGGTTCTCCGTCGAATAGCGGAATACACTAGAGCTGCAGTTTGTCAGCTACACTTCCGTCTTATAAATGAGGCAACACGTGTACCACACATGGGAAACTAGATGCAACTTTACAATGACCATGGCGCAAACTCTGGTTGCACTTGGTACATAGTAAAGATTCCATGCAGTGATGGCGCAAGCTGGGTCTCTCTCATCGGCAAATCACCACCAAGGAAACTTACGCAAGACCACCCAAAAACAACACACTAGTCCTGTGATAGTGTTCGATGGAGACGTGACTATAATCCTGGCAACACAGCGGCGGGTTCCCGAAAGTTCGAACTGGCTTAATGGCTTCGGGAAAAGTTTGACCCAATGACTTCACTTATTGGATGTCGTAGACAAGGAAAATCGTAAACCGAACGACGTGAGAACCGGCTCGATTAGATTGTATTAAGACACCAAGAGCGTGCCTTAAGAATAATTAATAGGCGACAGCGGCTAAGCTTTATTATCGAGATAGTGGCGGGGAGATCCAATACCTATTTGACAGGTTGGGATATTCGGTAGGTATCCGGTCGTAATTAACAATGATCTCGTGTTGAGTCGTCTAACAGAATGAAACTCGGGGTTTCTGTGGGCAAGCCTATTAAATAAATAAAGTAAAAAATAAATCGAGCTCAACTCTCCAGGAATATATATGGCAGGATATATGATGATATCAGAAACGAAGGTGACGAAAAAGGTAAGAAGCAGCCAGGCTGGGAAATTGTTAAGAAATGCAGAGACTGAACAGTCAGTTGCTAGAACTTCCAGAGCTCTGCTTTGCTGTTTGCACAAACAGCTTGGAGAAGAGAAAGGCTTGGGTCTGAGTGACTGAAGATCCAGCTAGACGAGACAGTCAAGAACTCTCCGTGCCATACTCACTTCTTAAGATGAATCCGATCACCTAGAGATAAGAGATGGAGGACCAGCTGTGGAGTTACTTTGAGATGCTCAAGCCTTGAGCGGGTGCTCCAACAAGCTCGGTACAACTCCGTGCATGGACTGCGGAGTAGCATCTAGGTGGGACATGGTAAGGATCTCGGGAAAATGTGGGGGTCTATAAAATACGCACTTCGCGGAAGGAAGACGAAGGGTAAGAGGTGAGAGGCTCGTAAAGGGAGTGGCGCCTACAATCTAAGTAGACCGTCACCTTGAATGCCATGTACGGTAGTAAAAGCCGATGGGAGCGCCGCCACCCCGTACCGTACTGCAGAATTTTGTATCTTAAAAGATCATGATAATGAGAATGTAGGGTAGGGTAGGTACGTGGCGGTGGTTTGACCCACCATTACTAGTACTTCTCCTGTTTTCCCTAACAGATTCTGTGAAGCGTTTTCGCGCCAGGTCTCACATTGTAACCCTGAGCCGGGGGTAGATAAGCGAGTGACGCTTAAGGGGGACTAGGCTCGTCTCATCTTTCCAGCTCTCAACACAGGGCTTGCAGGTGCTCAAGGCTATTTGCAACGGCTTCCGCTCAGTCCACTGGTCAGATCGCCTAGGAGTTGACAAGGGGGCTATTGAGCCTCCTTGATCTGCGACGATAGTTGCATAATGCCGAAATGTTTTGTCCTCTTGCTTGAGGACGAATCCTGCGTCTGGAACATCTTCGAGCAAAACGCTCTCCCCTGCGGAGATCACACATCTGGAAACAACTATTAACCGCCACTCTACCGATACAGTCTCCATTGGATCACAAAATATTTCGAATATCGAGAGGGTTGTCAACCGGCCTTTTCGGCGCCTCGTAATAGTCCTAATTGACAAGACGTGGCTAGAAACTATATGTGTAATGACTATCCATAGACACAACTTATGAGAGAGTGCCATGATGTCGTTGCTGCACTTGATTAGCTGCCAGTACGCAGGATGAAACGTTCTCGCTTTTCAACGAGGTCCCAGACGAGATCCTGCGGCAAACTCATTAACAAACTGACAAGCCTGGCCCGTCTGTCAGACTCTTGGCAAAGTATTGGCAAAGCGTACCTGATCGTTAGCTTCCGAGCATAGTTGCCGCTTTTCCCGCCCGTCTACCACGAGGCCCAATCTGATCAACACTTCGTCTTGCCGGTGTATCCCATTCAACCCAACGATCCACCATACCTTGTAGAGGATCCCGAACGTCTTCTCAGGAGGAAAGCATCCGATCGGGAGCATCAAACACGTCTGAGCAGGATTAGCCTAAGATGGTCCTTGCGGATACAATAGTGGCTGCATTCTAGAATGGCGGTCTGGCACACTATCGTGGGGACCATGGCCAGTAATATTCCAGGAATATGCCTCGTGGCACGTGTTGGTACATGGTGCAAGGTTTAAGACTAGAAGCAGTGTTATTTACTTCCAGTATAGATCCGAAGCCGTTTTTTCCTCGAGCGTAGATCGGGTGAACTGCTTCAAGTCCGAACCGGCTGGGCTACCGTCGTCCATGAGAGCATCACCATCGCTCGCGGCACCCTGTGAACAGCATTGGCGTTGGGCAGCGGCAAAAACATCGTCCCATTCTTTTATTGTAAAGCTCCCTTCGCTTTCAACAAGTATCAGCTCATCGTGAGATGTGAACGAAAAAACGTGGAACGATTCCGAAGTTGCAATTTCTCGTGGCGAAGGGTTTAGGACAATCTTCTTCGATGGGTTATCCGCAATGATAGCCAGGGAGGTTGACGTCAGCGTCGCCGTCAACGGAAGTGCGGCGGAAAGAAGAGACAACACTGCCGTCTGCAGTAGAGCGGGAAGTATAGGCAGGTTCTAGAGCATTTCACATCTCATCAGCATATCCTGTATATTGTATGAAAACGTTTATAAAGGTGCAGCCTACCGAACCAGCTTGGATAACTTTGGCGTTCACATATTCGTTCTCCGGGGCGATAGTGACTTGTAGGATAACCTGGATGAGGGTCCTCGGAAAGTTATTAACAAGGATAATTTGGCGCAAAGTCGACTGAATCAATGATTCCAAGTGTCTTTCCCTTATTCCTAAAGGAAGAAAAGAAAATTACAAAGGCGTTAGTTGATGTTTAAATAAAATTCAACGGGGTTTCGAAAAGGAAGTCGAACCTCCAACCCCTGCAGCTGGTCGTACGATCACGTCGACGGCTGCTTCCTCGGGGAGCTCATCTTTTCTCTGCACCTCGATCGGCCCATTTACAGCCCCAACCACAGTATACCCGGCATAAGAGAAAGTAGCGGAACCGTCGGCGTTTGGGAGATGAGACAGCAGTGCCTCTGGTTCGGTATTGACAGTCATATTTATTCGAATTGTAATGGGTTTTGAGGTTTATGAATGACGCATGTGTCTGGTTGGGGATCAGAAGGTGAGATGACGATGGGGTCGAACTTTTTCTCAATCTGGTAACAATATTGAATGCCCGGAATAAGGTGGGTCGTTACCGGTCTCAATCACACAAAGTACCTTAGCCCCGCGCTTAGTTGTACCTAGGTACCAGTTGACCTGCTACCACAATTTGATTCTAAGGTTCGCTAGATGCATAATTCATTAATACATCATAGAGGGGCAATCGGCTACCTCTTCTTGTGGCGTAGGTACTTGCATCTGTTTATAAAATCAACCCATCTCAAATTCTCAACAACGACCTTCAAAGTGACTGTTTCTTATAATAAACACAAAAATATCATCATTATCTGAGAACAACCTGCAAACTGGACCCTGCTATTGAGAAGATGGCTACGCAAAAGGCTTTAGCAACGATTCCGAGCCTAAGGGACAAACTTCCCAAGTTGGAACCCCGCCGCCGGCGACCTGCACCTTCAAATCCTCTTCCATTACCAGAGACACCTGCTTTACCGCCGCCACCGGATACTTCATCTCACTCATTCCAGATTCCTAGCCGGCGAATATTATCCGTCAAGGACCACGAGCTCTTCCTCTCCTCGCCATCTCACACTCTTATTGTCGCATTTGTCTTTGGCCTCTCAGATGCCGTAATAGATACACCTATCTCCGCCGTCAAGGATGACGATTGCAGCCCTATCATCAAGTCAATCATCAGTATTCTCGACGAGGCCGAAGCCCTCGTATTAGCAACGCCTCCTGACGACTCAGAAGGATCGAGATTCGGGAACAAGCTCTTCCGTACCTTCCTTGACAAGGCCAAGGCCAGCAGCTCCTCTTGGCACGAGAAGCTGGGTTTGACCTCCCAAGATGCTATCTCGGAGATAGAAACTTATCTCAACCATTCATTCGGCAACCGGTCTCGGATAGACTACGGCTCGGGCCACGAGCTCAACTTCATAATATGGCTGCTGTGCTTATACCAGCTCCAGATTGTGAAGGGAACCGACTTCAAGGCGTTGGTCTTGAAGGTTTTCGTCCGCTATCTAGAACTCATGCGAACAATCCAGTCAACTTACTATCTCGAACCAGCTGGCTCTCATGGCGTCTGGGGTTTAGACGACTACCAGTTCCTGCCATTTCTCTTTGGAGCCAGCCAACTTCTCCATCACCCCTATATCACCCCATTAGCAATCCACCAAGAATTAACACTTGAGGAATTCGGCCATGACTACATGTACCTGGGGCAGGTGAGCTTTGTCAACAGCACAAAGACGGTCAAAGGCTTGCGTTGGCATAGCCCAATGCTTGACGATATCTCCTCGGCAAAGAGCTGGACCAAGATCGTTGGAGGCATGAAAAGGATGTTTGTGGCAGAGGTTCTACGAAAGTTGCCAGTGATGCAACACTTCCTGTTCGGCTCGCTGGTGCCTGCTGTAGAGGGCATGAGCACCGAGTCCGAAGTAGGTGTATCAGACGAAGAGAACGAGCTTGAAGGAGGAGGGGTCGTTGTTGAGCATGACGGAGTCAAGCACGTACATAACGCTAGTAGCTGGGGTGACTGCTGCGGTATCAAAGTGCCCAGCGCAATTGCGGCTG
The DNA here is from genome assembly GCA_022578535.1 of Jackrogersella minutella. NCBI lineage: Eukaryota > Fungi > Ascomycota > Sordariomycetes > Xylariales > Hypoxylaceae > Jackrogersella > Jackrogersella minutella. The sequence continues at coordinate 172,553 of MU388213.1, forward strand.
CTCAGGCGGCGAGGAAGAATGGTGCTGGAGAACTACGCCGTATACCTTTTGACTAGGTCTTCTCAAATCTTCTAGACAATGACTATCAGTTTTACAAGTTTGATAATGAAGTGAGAATCACCATGACACAATGTAGCAGCAACTTATTATTCCGACCTTGATGGATTTCCACCAAGCAAATTATATTATACCTAGATCATGGAAACAATTCAACAATAGAGTCGGGCTTTTGGTATAATAACACTCTTATTGTGGCACATATATCAGAACAGGACAAATATTAAGTACAAACGACGATACCGCCTCATGTGCTTTTCCATAATCCTCATTACCCGCGACATTTCCATGCGTCCTCAAGACGTAGCGCCAAGTACAAAACCAACAGAAGTACAAAACCAACAGGGTATCCTCAATCTCTCAAAACCAACGGGGTGCGTCCGTAGTACTCGTATTACAGCCTTCTCGGGCACCAAGCCATCCATCGTTAGCATCACCATTACCGCCCCAACCCAACTAGTGGCCTATCCAATAAGCCCCTAGCTATCACGGTACAATTTCATAAGATCCGTGCGCATCTTCTGGCGGGCCTCGGAGTCCAGCTTCTTCTGGTTCTCGAGGTCGGCGACCCTGCCCTGCAGCGCCGCGACGCGGGCCTCGGCCTTCCTGATGGCGTCGCGGGAGGCGTCGCGGCCGCGCTCCAGCCCCTTGGCCTTGGCCGCGTGCCGGTCCAGCGCGCCCCGCACGCCGCGCAGCACCTTGTCGTCTATCTTCTGCCCGTCGAGGAGCGCCATGACCTCCTGCGTCACGCTCGGCGCGCCGGCCTTGTCCTGCGAGGACGACGGCGTGGAGGATGGCGACGAGGATGGCTGGTGGGGGGTGGATGTGGAGGTAGGCGTAAGGGTAGAGACATTGTAATTATCGGTGCGTGCACGCTTCGCACTGCTCACTTCCGGGTCCGCGAATAACACGCGGCGGACGGGTTTCTCGGTCAGAGGCGTCGGCAGACCGGCTTCTGCAACGAGCGATCTGTCGAAGGACGGCGTTGCATAAGCATCGCGATGCTTGTTCTGAACCTTGGCGGATTCGTCGACGAGAGCTACGAGCTCGCCCTCCTCGCCTGAGGAGAAGTCGCTGTACTCCTCCTCGACTTCCGGTCGCTTCCTCTTAGATCCCGCGGCTAGCGTGCTCTGCGTCGGGCTACGCTGCGAACTAGCATCCGGAATTTGGGCTAGCTCGTCCTCGGACTCCTCATTCCAGCTCGAAGAAGCTTCGTCCACTTCACTAACCGGCTCCCTAGTAGAACTCAAGCTCCCCCTCACCGTCGAGCTCTGCGCCGTCGCAGAGGAGGGAGTGCTTTCTCCGTGCTTTCCATGCTTCCCGTGTTTACTCCAGCCGAGCAGTTGGCCTAGCTTGGCTATACCAGTAACAGGTGTCTTCCCAGACCGCTTTTCCTTGGACGGGGTGATGCTCTCGTGAAGCGTCCTCTGCCTCTTAGGCCGACGGGTTGGAGTGTCTTCACCCTCGCTACGGGTGTTAGTCAGAACGGAGCCGACCTCGCGCGAGTACGCATCCTCGGCCCACAGGAAAAAGTCGCATTTGTTCTTCTTATCGCGGTCCTTCTGACAGGTATAGAACGTGCGCCCCTTGTTGGCATTGTCTTTCTTCACCTGGAATTGGACTGCTGGGAGGCGAGGAATACAATTGCCTAACGTGGGAATCAATTAGCTTTTTGTCTAGTTGCGGCATGTGCGATTATCAAGTAGAAAGTAAATAGTATTCTAATAGCTTCGGATGATTCCAAGCTTCAGACCGAGACTTACAGTGCCAAACTCCGTTTCTGAAGAGCCCATTGAGCGGAACTTTGCTCCCGGGCGTACTCGGCGTTTGCGACGGTTGCATGATGGTACGCAGATTGAATCTAGGTTCAATTTCCTGCGTATGTGTGAATTCTTTATAATAGCTTCAATGTAAAACCGTAGCCATTGAACCGAAAAAAGAAAAGTATCCTGAAGGTGTAGCTTCTCAGGATATTGGAGTTCGATACTTGTTGCCGTAGCAATGACGATAGGTCCGAGGTTAAGGAGTGACACCAGGGCAACAGGGCGGGGCTAGATCTTGATAAGATTTATGTACCTGCTTTAAGACGCCCAAGTACCTGGGCACCATACGAGCAAAGCTGGTGGCTGGAGCTTGCTGGGGCTGAAAGGAACTTAAAACATAAAATGTGGAGACACGGAAACACCCGTGCTATTCAACCATGGCTTTGAAGAAAAGCTTAAAGTGGTTATTTGCATATCCATAGTCTCGCAAGGCGCTCCCGACTTCTTTAAGTTATCTCAATGGGGCCATTCAGACCAGAATGTTTCACGAAACGCTTAGCCACAGGGCTCAGCCACATATTCAGGTATTCTGGTCCGAGCTTATGTATAAGCGGGGCTCGAAATGCGTTTCGTGAAATGGGTGGTAAAAATTTTGTGGCAAAAAAAGGTACAGAAAATACCTACCCACAAAGAAAACGCATTGTGGGTCTGAGTGGCCCCACTGAGATAATCTTTAAGGTGCAAAAGCTAAAGCAACTTGCCTATTCCAGTAGGTAACACTATAGCCGTTTTACAGGAGAATTCTAGAAGGTGGAACGGACGAAATTATAGGACACAGATAAAAATATGATCTAGGTTCGTCAGTCATGACCAACCCGGTACCAAGTTTAGAAGGTACATGTAATAGTCACCAATCACAGTATGTAACATGATAGAAGACAATGAAATGGTTCATTATAATGTCGAGTCTCAATTCAGTCGTGGGTATATCGTCGATGCATAGCGAAACAAAATGTGGTATCCTCAGGCAATACGAACCTCCCTAAACTTCTCCTGAGGGCGACTCTCTTAATGTCGATTAACTTGGAACCCAGTGCAATAATACCACCTTTCTGTGCCTTAGATCGTGCAGATCGTGGTGTCGTATGAACAGTATGCGATCCGTACCTCATAATTCGAATGCCAACGTCAAAACGCCCCAATGTTCTTCACGCGCTCCCGTGCCGAAACTCATCTTAAATTTCGTACCAATAGTCATCATTCAGTCCCTCCCTGCTCGGTACCACGCCGGCACCCTCCGGAGGTCCGGCATAAGTCGCCTCCATACGAACATTCAGCAACCTGATCTTCATGCCGTATTCTTTAACCAGCTTGATCAGCTTGTTTGTCTCCGCTGTTATCGGAGCCTGACCAAGCAACATCAATAAACCGTCGAGCCATTCCGATGCGAGGCTGTGGTTCAAAGGGTGTAAAGTGAGCAATGGTGTCTCCTTTGCTTCGCTCATATCCTGGGCTTTCTTAGCTTCCTCAGGGCTGGCGTAGCCAAAGATCGTGATTTTTGTGTTATTATTTGTCTCGTTCCCTGCCTCGTTGGACGGAGCAGATACGTTAGAGGCAACAGAGCTGACCTCTCGTAAGTCTACCTTCTCGCCTAGAGAATCCAAGTTTGGTTCCGGGCCAGTTCGCAGAGCAAAATCAGCGTAGTGGAGATAGCGGCGGTTATGCGACAGCTTGGCATATCGCCAAAGTGTACCGTTGGCTGCGCGGCGATTGTAGAGATTGCCCTGGCTGTCCTTTCGTGGCGCCGGTTTCGAAAACCAGGCGCCCTGCAACAGACATCGGATACGCTGTTCCTTGACAAATGTAAGAGCTTCTTGGTTCAAACTTTCCCGCACTTTGTAAAGATGCTGGCCCCACTGATCGTCGAATGAGAGTTCCAGAAGCTCCATTTGCAGTTCGCGCAATCGGGCAAAGTCATATTCAACCATGTCTTCCTCAACCTCTAGGATATCCTTTGACCGACCAGCTTGTCCTACAACCTGATCGATGAGTATACGAATCAATTCTGCCACCTTCTCGAAATCATCCTGCTCTGCACCGGTATATCTCCACAGCTTGAAAAATGCATTGAGGCCAGCTGTATGCAATCTAGACCATTGGAGGAGTAGCGGACGGAAGAGCTTGTCTTGGTGTTTCCCATCCGATAGTTGATACCCTCTGAGGTCTTCCATTTCCGATTTATCGCAATCAAAGTGTTCGTACAAGGTGATCGTGACCGCTAAGCTGGACCTCGCAATAGGACAACGCTCATGGAGTGGTTTGGTAGACTGCTCTAGGAGCAGTTTCTGGAATCCATCTTCGTTCTTTCGTACAAAATCCGCAAGATCCATAAGACCGAGGAAGCCGGTAATTTCGAATTCTGCAGCTGGGCTCTCCGTTTCGAAGCCTAGTCTTCGCCATTTCTCGGGATTGTGTCTTCTGCTGCCCCTCTTCCCCGACTCTTGAAGCTCTTCGACCTTTCCGAACCCGTTCACGTGATCTCTATTCGGTGCGCTCGCGAGATGTAGTCCTTTCAGTGCCCTCCTGTGTTCCGGCCTTTCGACGTCAACCTGGACCTGCCGCCACTTTTGAAGCAGTACCTTCGTAAGAGACTGAAACTCCAACAACGGGTGCGCAAGGTCTTGCAGTGCTGAACTCTGCATCAGGTTGTATACCGCCTTGATTAAGCCGAGATCTTGTAATCTCCTTATAAATTTCGGCCATTCTTCGCCAGTGCCACCTATCTTCCCGCCTTCGTTCGTGTGTTCGCTCGAGACGGCATCTCTCACGAGAGCGTTGATCAGCATGAGTGCGTTCGCACAGAGGGCGTGGTCAGCTGAGTGTAGTTGCTGGATGACGAGGTCGAAGAACTGGGGATAGACGGCTACGGCTGGCTTTAATGCACGGAATCCAAATGTCACAGGCGCATGGCCTCCCGACGATGTAGACTGCGAATGGCTCACAAGAGCAACAAGAATTGACATAGCGCCTCGGAGAATGTTGACCAACGGATTCGTGACAATAAGTTCGACGACGCGCTCGACTAAATCACCTGCTGTTGGTCCTTCGAAAATATCCCAACCCATATCTACCTCGAGCAATCTACTTAGACTTTGTAGCGAATATGCGAGCGTGTTGCCGCCTGTACTCATAATCAAGCGGCGTAGAATTATCAGACCGCCTGAAGATATAAAGACGTCGGCAAAGGAAGGGTCATTTATGGAAGACTGGAGTTTGAAAACTGCCATTTTTCGAGCAGCATCTTCATCGCTAGCCAGCCGCGACAGCAACGCGGGTATGTCTGCTTGATCCATGGTTGTGGTATGTTGAATTGTAATCGAAATGGTTTGCGACTGAGATCGCGGGGGATGATCAGTAGCCGGGGATTAATCGGCATGAATCAACGCGAGATGGCTGCTGGAAGGGCTAGAAAACCTTGACAGGACGCAATAAATGCATAATCGATCGGTATTTAATGAAAAGGCATGCGCACGAGTTGAGGATGTTGTTAAGAGGGGATGATCAATTTAGAAAGTGGGCAACACGATTCGAGTACGAATGAGGGAGAAAAAGTTGTTATGGTTAGGAGTGGAAGAAAACGTTCCTACCGTGTATGGGCGCAATGCGGTCTCGAATCGAGTGGATGCAGTGGTTTGGGAATTTTTGAGCAAGGGGAGCCGACCTAAAAGTGTGGGGCAGTTCAGGTACCCTGCAGGGACTTTACTTACCAGAAACCAAAAAATACCGAAATTCTAATACAACCTAGGAATATATGCACATGCAAGGAATATAGATCATGATAATTCTCCAATAAAAAGTGTCAAAGTTACAAGTTCGTCAAAACTCAAACGCCCTCGACCCGAACCTAATCCTAATTATAGTTATAGGTATATTGATACCTCAGTACGTAATGAGCCACAGTCATAAACCAATGATTCAAGTTATTCTTATGGATGTATTAAATATTCGCTATTATAATAAAGTGAGGACCAATTATATCCTTCTACCTTCACTACCAGTGGTATATTTAAACTGACTCCTTCACTTATGACCATCTACCTCAAAAGAGGGGAGGGAGGCTTTAAGCCATTCAAACACCCCCCTTTATCCTTGCTAAGGCCGAAAATTTGCTATCACTGCTAAGAGGTATCAAATTAGACCGTCTCCTTAGCCACCTCCGTTCCGTTGCCCGTCGGAACCTTCTCAAGCTCTTGATGAACAACCGCATGGACATCTTCGCCTTGCTCCTTACGGTTCAACACAGCCTCGATTTCAGCATCAAGGCGTGAACCGCCCTTCTTGGTCTTCCATGCGACTGGGGCACCCTTGGCAAACAGAGTTTCGATTTCCTCGATAGTCTTGCCACAAGTCTCGGGGTAAGTAAACCAGGCCTGGATAGCCGCACCGATGCAGAGCACGCCGAAGACGATGAATACCTTGTATTTGATGTTGAGGAAGGCTGGAGGGGTAAAGAGACCAAGGGCGAAGTTGAACAGCCAATTGGCTACCGCAGCTAGCGACATACCGGTCGCACGCGTTCCGAGTGACCAGACCTCAGCCGCGTAGACCCAGGCGGTAGGAGCTAATGTGAGCGCATAAACAATGATGAGAAGATAACTGAATGCGATGACACCGTGGGCGGGAGAGCCGGAAACTTTGATGACGACATTCTTGTTGCCACCAACACCCTCGGGGACAGGAATGCTGTAGGTACCAAGCAATCCACCCACGACAAAGTGGCAGATAGCCATACCGATGGCACCATACACGAGGAGCGGTCGACGACCAGTTTTGTCGATGAAGAAGAACATGATGGAGGTGAAACTAAACACAGTGAGCACTCACCGCAGCGTATTAGATAGACAGATTGACTCACATGATGAAGAGGGCGTATTGGATACCGGAAGAGACCAAGTTGACATCTCCTTCAAGATCAGCCATCAAGAAGACGTATCCGATATAGTAAACGATGACATTGGCACCGCTCATTTGCTGTCAGAGTGTTAGCCCCTTGTAAATTTATGAGGCAGGTAAGGTAGTATGCCGCAAGAGACTTACTTGCCACGCCTGGACGCTCATTCCGGCGAGAGTTCGTTTCCACATGCCGTTAATGAAGAATTTCCTCCATCCTCTGACCGCCTCACGCTCGGCGACAAGAACAGTGTATATTTCCTCCCATTCGGCAACAACAAGAGGGTCATCCTTGTTACCACCAGCCTGTATGTCGGCAAGGGTCTGAATTGCTTCCGCCTCACGGCCGACCTTAGCAAGCCATCGTGGAGATCGAGGAAGGAAGGGAAGACCGATCATGAGCAGAACACAAGGGATTAGTTGTGTTCCCCATGCAGTTCGAAAAGACGCTGTGCCTGAGATCTTGGAGCACTGTAACATCGACAGTCAGTAATTGTCGGTTTCAAAGCACCCAATGAGCGATTGAACTCTAGTCTAGTGGTCACTTACACCGTAGCCAATGAAGTACATGATTAAGATACCCCATTCAATGGCAAGTTGCTGGATAAGGATGATGCGACCTCGAGAGTCCTGCAAATTGTTAGATATGTCTAAGGCCCATACTTGCGTGTAGCACATGTGCAAGCGTTGGAGTGCGACCTACTCGTTTGGCGATCTCGGCGAGGTAGACTGGAACTTGGGAAGAAGTAATACCGACGCAAATACCGTTCAAGACACGTCCGGCAATCAAGGAGCCAACCCCCTTAGTAGATACTTGGACTGCAGTCCCAGCCAACCACCAAATGCAGGCGAACATGATACTGAACACCAGTTAGACTCAGCACAAAAGTTGAACCGGATAAGAGTCATCAACGTGCCTGTCACGACGGCCCCATTTGTCAGATATGGGGCCAGCCATCAAACTACCAACAACAGACCCGGCGGCGAGAGCCGATCCAATGGCGCCTTGAAGTACGCCAGATGGATTGTTGAAGTAGTCGATATACTGCTCGGTGATGACGATGGCAGACATGGAGGAGATATCGAAACCGAACAGCATACCTCCCACAGTGGCTATAATAGCCATGAAGTAGGTGTTGGCTGTTATGACAAAATTAGCAGTTGCGCATATAGCAGAGTATCATAATTGACTTACTGATCTTTGGAAATCTCGACATCTTGATGGCCTTCCTCGTGGGCTTGTCACAGAGGAGAAAAGCAGATTGGCACGTGAAGACAGAAAGCCAAGCAGAGAGGGTAGCTTTGGAGAACGATTTTCGATCTTTTTTTCCCTGGTGGAGTGAAACCCTTCTTCATATATGGAAGATGGCTTGCATGCGTTCGATGACACCCAACTAACCTCCCGGTCGACGATTCCTCGTGCTGACTGCGTAGCCTGGTCAATCTTGGACCCATTCGGGAATTTTCCGCCGTGCGTGGAGGTACGCGTCGGGCCATAGACCCGTATGAGGAGCTTCGCGAAACCACCGGCCCAGGCTTGCGATATGGGGTGCGGAGAAAAGACAGGCTGCCATAGGTGCAATAACTCGACCTAGGTGAGCTTTTGTCGGTTGGGGCCGACGTCACATTGTGTTAGTTTCCTCAGATCCTTCACCTGCAAGCGCGGTCCTATCGTTGTTTCTCCTCAGGGGAGCCAGGCCGTACGTTTTCTCCACAGCTTCGTCGTGTAATGTTACAGTAGCCTCGGAGCTGCCAATCATCACGCCGCCTCGATGCTCTGCTCCTCCACATCACGCCTATGGATACGGGGTAAGCTGCCCGCTAAGGAGGAAATGCGGAGGCGGGAGAGCATGTATTCGCAAGCTAACTACTCTTCGGACCGACAGACTAGCTTGGTGATTGGTGCGCTTGAAAAGCTCGAGATCGTTCAGGGTTATCAGTGTGGAGATCTTCTCTTTAGTCTCAGCAAATCCCGGGGACGGTCACTTGTGGGGAATTGGCCTAATTTCAGTCGAGTTGGAGAAACACTTGGAAGACCTCGATAGCAACCATGTAAATTCATAATAACGTGCCTGGGTTAGGTGTGTACTATAGCTGTGAAGCTATCTCGTATGGTATTCAAATTATAGCATGATATATTATGAGCAAGCGATTTGAAAGAAACACTTGTATCTGTATCCTTAAGAGTGGCTAGGGTAGATGGGAGTCGATGCTGAGTCTAGGCATTGAGAATTATTCACTCAATGTTACCTGACTTTTGTGGTTCAGACTCGTATATACCTAGAAACATAAGGATTGAATGAGTCTAAGTTATCAAAGAAAAAAAAGAACCAGATTACTTGGCGGCTATAGATGATGGTTCCTAGCCACGGCATTTATGTAACACTAGGGCTTGAGAAAATCGATAATATAATTAATCAAGACGCTAACTACCCAAGAGGAAGTTGTTTGAGTAGAGTGGCACGAAGACGATAGGATAACGACGTCTATTGGACCTCTTATACAGCTCTCCCCATTCCCCGCATTCGGTCTAGCTACTAAACAGCTGATTAAGAGCATGGGGGAAATTCTGGACGCACGGAAATCTCTCTCTATCGAAACATAACAACCAAGGCTGCGACAAGAGGACCATAGCAGACGACACGAATCCTAGCCATCGACATGCAGGCCCCGGTACCAAACTCTGTTACGATGCATCGACTCAAACAGAGCGCGAACCCGGGGGCGGGAGTGCTTCGGGTCCGAATGACAAGGGTAGCAGCTAGTTGCACAATTCTTAGCTTCTGTTTATATTTCTAACGAGATCTTCAGCTGTCTTACCGCTTCAAGGTGTGCCACCGTGAAGTCGTCGTTCTTGTCGAACATAATAATCGGCACGGAAAGGTCGCAGAATTCCCGGATGCTTTAGTAATTAGAATCTCGGTGAGATGATGACAGACTGACGGTAAGACGGGGGATTTGAAGAAAAACTTACAACTGTCGACACATGCCGCATGGACTGGCCGGAGGAGTTATATCGGTGGATACGGCCACGGCCTTGATCTTGCGGTGCCCCTCGGTTACAGCCTTGCCGAAGGCCACGCGCTCAGCGCATGTGCCGACCGGGTAGGCAGCATTCTCGACGTTGGCTCCGCTGAAATAGGCGCCGTCGACGGAGATGAGAGCTGAGCCGACGCGGAACTGACTATATGGACAATAGGCCGTCGATTTGGCGGCGACACATCGTTTATGCAGTTCGCCGAACTCGTCCTTCGTCAGTCCATAATCTTTACAGATGCTTTCGACCGAGTTTGCGTCTTTGATGGAGAGTATCTTGTATTGGGGAGGCATGGTGAATCTCTCAGATTAGGAGAAAGCGGTGTTGAAGCCGGATGGAATCTACGTCAGTCTCCAACGGGCTGGATACTCCAGTGTAGGTTCATTAGTAAGATGTTAAATATGTACCTTTATTCGACGCCGGAATGGGACTATTGCGGTATGATTTCTTATCTACAGTAAGTACCTTCCTATCAGACTATCAATATTGGAGTCTAGACATGTCTCGTGATAAGGAATACCTAGCTGCCCAGCTGCCCAGCCACCGTACCCCGTCTCTTCAAGACTCCGCTTCTTCTTCAAGTCTTACTTTTTGCTAAGTAAAAATAAGGACCTACCTATCCTGCCTATCTAATAAACTCTCAATCGACTCGCTTATTGATAGTTACTAGCAGCAAGAATCGTCGTTTCAGTAAGCGATCAGGTACAAATCTGATAGATCCACAGTCCTCGGTTTTATGGAAATCCTCACATAGGAAATATCAACGATTTCATCATAGTATCAAGCCAGGAAATATTAGTGGCAAATGCGAATTGAGTCCGCCTTACGATCCATGGAATGCATTGGCGTTCATGACGAGAGTCTCACCCAATAACGAGAAGCTGATTCATTATTCCAGCACCAAGTTTGGATGTAAGCCCATTTGAAACTTGATGATCCACGTCGCTATCGGATTGTCCTAGAGATATCTAAACCCTCGAGGTTAGCACTGGTCTTGACTGAACAACTTCGGAACGACACAAGCCAAAGAAAATATCACAGTAGGAACCACTGTACTCTAAGAGTGTTAGAAAATGGTAACATCTCCGAAGTCTGGCCCTTCAGAGTCGCCACGCTTGCTTTCGCCACTCCGCCAGTCGCGTGAGAGATCATGGTGTAGCATCGTCCATAGCATTCGTCGCAAATGAGTGAGACGCTATAGACGACAATGATCATGATGTGACTTTTTAAAAGGCTTTTTGACGCAGTGTTCAGATAGGCCCTTTTGAATCAACCCCATTATCGCAGGAGGTCCATGTTTCGACACGAAGAAAGGAACCAACTAGTGAGTCTCGAAGTATTTTTATAAGTCATCGAGCGTGGTGGTTTCAATCAAATAAACCTAGACAACTAGAAGCGTTGAGAACAAGTATCTCGTCTTCCTCAACAACGTGAACGAAATACGGGACGGTCTTACATTTCGAGAATTCCCAGCCCAGTTGGTCGACAGATTCCTTGAATGAGCCCGAGTGAGCAGTCCTATCGCATAAACTATTCGTCAGCAGCCATCCAATATTGAGTTTATTTAAGATTACTATCAATTTATATTTACTGTGAATGTTGGCCGCCTTGTGAACTAGCTGCCATCAGCCGAGGATTGGTCAAAACCTGATATTCCTTGAAGGATCGCTTGGTTGGCAGGCTGCAATGCTCCAGTCACTGAAATTATAGGTACCATGTTCGAATTTCAAATCAGCAGCTACTTTGCTGCGTGTGAATAGGGGGCCTAACCAACTTACCATCCGCTCTATTTAGATTCAACTCCCCGTGACAGATGCATATGCTCTCATGCCGTTTCTTGCAAACCGGAAACGAATTGAGAATTAAGGGGGTAAGTAACAAGATCGTAAGTAAACTCGAGGCCTAATAATACCTAAAGCACATATATGGTTTTATATCATAGCATTTAGAGTGTTCCATAAGGCTATACTCTCGATATCGAGGCTTTCGATTTTTCTTTTTTTATTGGTGAGTTTCAGCTCTTAAGAGCACTTATAACCTTAACTACACGGTACCACCTACGTCATACAATTTAGGTTTGGACGACCACCAAACGGGGAAGAATCTTTACCATGGCCTTGGAGATCTTTTAAGTTTCAAGATTTGGGAAGATTTAAAAATAAGATGAGATTAAGTTTCCGCTCTGCATCCCTCGTGGTTTTTCATACCGGCGCAGATGACGAGCCCTGCGCCTCTCGTCGTTACCACCTTTACGACAATCCAACGATGTCAGGGAGCCAGCAGCCACATCAGATCTCGATCACCGGACCTATCATAGGAACACAATAGGGTTCGTATGTGTCTTGGTGACGCCAGCGGCCGCCACATTCATGTCCTTAAAACCTGCACCGCGCGAAAAAGGGCGTGGTTTAAAATCAAGGCAATGGGGATCAGCAATGATGTCATACGCCGCGACGGCCGTCTAACCCCCAGACACCTTCCCCCTCGGTGTCACGGAAGCCCGTTTATAAACTCGACGGCGCCGGCATTTGCTTGCTAGTCTAGACGAACGTTACGGATAGACTAAGGTAATGTAACATCCATTGCCGTCGCCTCTTCAGATTAAATATCGCGAGCATCAAGCGTTGTAACTCTAGGAGTGTTATAAGCCAAAGTCTTTCAACACCACCTACCCGAAAAGGAAGAAAGTAAAAGGGAAAAAGGAGAAGAAAACACGAGAGGAGAAAGTCAATTATCACTTCTATATTATAACAAAATATATCTACCGATCTAAATAACTAAATCCGCCACCATGGGCCACCCCTTCCACCCCGACGACTTCCCCATCAACCACGACGTCGTTCTGCAGCCGACGCGCACCTTCTACCTCAAGGGGTGCATCCACTTCAAGACGACGGCGCAGATCCTCGATCTATCAGGGAAAGTCCGCGCGCCGTTCGTGGGGGACTTCAGCCACGCCTTCCTGGACGAAGCGGAGCAGGTGGCGCGCAAGCAGAGCGGCTCCCCGAGCTACGAGATCAAGTCGAGCGGGAACATGATGCGGACGCTGAAGACGCTGACGGACGGGTCGGGGCAGAAGGTGTGCGACCTCAACATCACCTTCGTGTCCTTCGACAGCAGCACCGTGCGCTTCCCCCCCGGCAGCCAGCACTCGCGCCACCCCATCGAGCTGTGCCCCGTCGACGGCCGCAGCGCGGGCGAGGACAGCAAGCACGAGGCCTTCGTCAAGAACAGCATCCCCTACTTCTGGGACATGACCCGCGGCCGCGTCGGCATCCTCTACAAGTGCCTCAACCAGAAGCGCGTCGAGATCGGCCGCGTCGCCGGCTACGGCTTCGACAAGGACGCCGTCATCGTGCTCAACGGCGACGAGCTCGACGACGTCGTGGCGATTTCCACTTGTATTATCTTGCTTAATGGACGGGATGCTATGGATGCTTGAAATGCGCTGTGGGGTGGGCTGGAAATGTTTTATGATGGGAACTAGCGAGGGGTGCTGCTTTTGAGCGGGATGGAATTGGGAACTGGACGAGCTGCTCACATGTGTTAATAATTATTATAATTGATTGATAATGATACAATTCTCAAAACACAAATCTATAGGTCTCGTTATCATCGTCGTAACCGCGGCACTACTATAGAACTGGTATCTTCTACCGCTCTATCGGTCGCTCAAAACATCAATTATCTAAAACTTCTCGCCTTATTCCATGCCCCAGAACTCATAAATCCGCTCCAGCGCATCCGGTCCGTTTGTGAACGGGAAGTTATGCGAGCCAGGCACGATGCGCCAGTACACATTTTCCTCGCCGCCGATAAGTGGAAGCGCATCCTCGGCATAGTCGTGGCGCTGAATGAGAGTATCGTCCTTTCCAAGTAGCACGGCCGTGGTCCCCGGCTTTCGCTTGGCCAGTTGCCGCCAATAGTCATGCTGTCCCATCAGTGGCGCGAACCGGATTGTCGACATGAAAGCCTGCACGAATCCCTCGTGGAAGTCGAGCGTCCAATGCACGCATGTGAGAACTTGGCGCTCGAAGGGCGTCTGAGGCGGCTCGTCCGCAGGGTCCACGGCTTCTTGCACGGCGACGTCGACGTAGTCCTCCTTGCGCTCGCTCTTTAGGGGGGCTTGGGAGGTTGCGTCGGAAATGGACTTCCTGACCTTCTTGGACACGGAGGAGGCGATAGGTTGCCGTAAGCGAAGTTTGGTGATCCACGCGAGAAGACGCTCAGGTATGATACCGGATGTGAAGATGAGCCGACTCGCGCCGCCGAAGTTTTCTGGGCGGATGAGTCCTGCGGGCGCGAGAAGTATTAACGTCTCGACCATGTCAGGGAAGGTAACTGCAAAATTGGCTGCAATGCCGCCGCCGAGAGAGTAGCCGATGACGTTCAGGCCATTGTCACCAGTCCATGACAATGATGAGGATGCCAAGACGAGCAATATCTGAGTGACAAATAGCCTGGTATCGTAAGGTACATCGCCAGGTGCATCACTGAAGCCTCGTCCAAAGAGATCCTAGGGCCTGTTAGTAAAGCTTCATGGGGTACGATTTCAACACATTCGAAGTAACCTACAAAAAGCATGACCCGACAACCCTTCTCAGCAAGCGGTATCGCAATATCCTTGAGTGTCATGCACGAGGTGCTGATTCCGTGGATGAACAGGACCTTGCGGCCATCTTCAGGTCCAAATTCATATACATGGATATTGCCGTACTAGGGGCTTACGTTAGATCACAATCTAGTTTAGGTATTCACTCATAGATAAAAAGTGAGAGAAGATCTGCTCACTGGCGTGACTACGTCTCTAGCACCTGGAAACGTGTCTGGGTCATAGGGAAATTTGGCGATCTCAGCCTTGGACAACTTGGGAAAACTGGTGGTGAGAGGACCGGGAATGACGGCGCGTTTCCTAGGCCATAGCGCATACCGAGTGAGTGAGGCAAGTGCAAGAGTTGCCGCGACGGTTGTTGCGATGATGGCAGTTGACTGGGGCTCTAATGGGGCCTCTAGGCACTTGGAGATGGCCTCCATTCTCGCCCGTGGCGGCAGCTAAGCCTACTGCCCGGCGGTCGAAGGGAGATAGGATGCCGAGGTCTCCGTAAGAATAAAGTGAGTAGTTGATAAGTCTAAGTTTCTGTAGCTACGTGTAAATGAAGTTTTGGATTCGTTGGTGGAAACGGAATACTGTAGGTCCTAGGATATAGAAATATTGAGTTGAGTAAAGCTACAATTATGTGTGACAAGGAGGGATGGTTGACGTGTTGTTGGTGTATTGTTAATAATTGCACCGAACTCAGCTGATGGTTACACAAGTAGCCTAGCTTGTAGGTATGTATAATTGCACATTACAGCCCCCACAATCCACATCTTTCCCACGTGGCAGCCTAGGAACTATGCATATTTTTAGCGTCTTTTCATTGAGAACATTCTTAAGAACTAGCCGGGTGATAACCATATTCTATTCCTCCCCATCTAATACCAACATGCGCACTTGTTCACATAAAAAGATAAAAATATATACTCTATCGAAGCGATCGGGGGTTGTCCCGTGATGAGATCACAAAGTATAACCAGCATCCATTACAACGTTGATTCCCGTCATGCTCTTACTCTTCGCAAAGGTAAGAACCTGCTCCGCGACGTCTTCAACGCTGACGAAGTGCTTAAGTTTAGTCTTCTGCAGATGGGCTGCTTTCTGCTCTTCCGAGAAGCAGTTTGTCCAGTCCTACAATCATCCGTCAGATCTTAACTGTCAACACCTGGCGGCTTAGGAAAGATCTTACGGTTTGTAGCAACCCGGGAGACACGGTATTGACCCTGATCTTTGGCGCAGCCATAACCGCTAGCGCTTTCATCAGGTGGATTTGACCGGCTTTGGTGACGGCGTAGGCCTGCATGGCGTTAGTACCGACTCCAACCCAAGATTACCTTGTATGGACCAATTGCTTGCCAGAGAGCTGCCGCTAGGAACGACACCAGCGATGGAGGCGGTGGTGATGAATGCACCCTCTGTTTCGTCGAGATGTTTCTTGGCAGCCTGCATCAGCCATAAATGTGACTTTACGTTGATGTTAAAGGCGCGATCCCATTCCTCTTCATGCGCATTATCATCAATGCTGACTAAGCCGCGGCTACATACAACGTCGCGTCGTTAGCGGTTCTTCAGAGGAAAGTGTATAACAACCCTTTTGATCTTCTGGAATTGAAGGAGATCTTACAAACGAGTCCAACCCCCATTTGAGAAGATGACATCCAACCGACCAAATCTATCGACGGTCTCCTCAACAAGGCGATTTATATCGTCACGGCTGCCTAGGTCAGCTTTGATAGCGACGAAGTTTCCATCCGCGCCATCAGGAGATAAGGTAGACAGGGCCGGTAATTCGGTGACGAGCTTATTTGCTCGCTCGTCGTTGTTGGCGTAATTCACGATGACCCGGAAGCTGTTCTTGGCGAAGAGCCGGACTGCGGCCGCCCCGAGTCCTGCGCTCCCCGCCGTGACTAGTGCAACAGACATTGCAGCTTATAGGTGGGTTATGATTGCAAATATAAGCAAATGAAGCCTTCTATTACTCCTTTTTATTTCTCCGGTCTTTGGAATTAGTGTCTCTTGGTAAGTCTTTGCTTTAGAAAGAATGATGCTATCTTCCGTTGAGACGACCCGTACTTACGTATTTCGATGAGGGGTTTCCTCGGGAGATGCACCAAGTCTAGCATCCGATGCTAGCAGGTATCCTTATCCGAGGGTAGAGCTTAGCGGCTATAATTAGTCCTCACCTTGTATTGAAACTTGGAAAGTAAAAATAATGGATCTTTCATTCATTTATCTGGCTTGCTTCCTTCTAAACTTTTTCATCATTTGTATTCTAGTAAAGCACCTATGTATTGCTTTCCGAGAATGAAAAAGGCAGTCCAACAATAAAACACGAAACTGGCAATTTTAGACAAATAAGTGAGTTTAACAAATACTGAGAATATAACTATTTACAAGATAAAAACTCCCCATCTTAACGCCCGGTCGGGATCCTCAATATAATGGATTGGACATAATCTCATCACAGCCCCTGCGACCATGACCGACATACAAGACCAAGCTCTCAAATCCAAATCTGCTCATCCAAGATACAAGGCCCATCGTGCAGGACCGTGTGGTTCGGGTTAATACCGTCCTGGACCGGAATCGTGAGAGCAATGGTCTCGTCCGCACCCGGATACACCGTCTCGTGGCCCCACCCCGAGATGTCCTTTGTGTCGTCGGCGTAGATCAATCCGTATTTGCCCCCGTTCACGAGGGCTGTGCCGGTGCCGTTTGGCAAACTGACTATTTCGAGGGTCAGTAAGTTTGTTCTCTGCCGAGTACACGCTGTTGGATGAGGAGACTTACGCTGAATAACGCCTGTGATGAACCAGACCCATCTGCTCGGTAGGAAGTTTCCAGTCAGTATCAGTCCACGCGGGGAAAATATGAACGGCATGAAACACAAGGCAGTTAGATAAGTACAGATAAAACTCACTGCTTAAACGGCGCATTATGCAGCCCGCCGTCGAACCTCCCCGGGATGACGGTGGTGGACGCGTTCGCGAGCTCCCCCATCCACAGCACGTCCAGACCCTTAACGCCGGGCTCGTCGTCCGTCTGGAACGGGATGCTCAGCTGCCAGCACTCTAGCACCGAGACGTTGTTCTTCCCCGTCAGCGTCGTCAGGTTCATGTACTTCTCCGCGTGCGCGAAGCCGAGCAGCAAGGCGCCGAGGAGCGCGAGTAGGCGTGCCATTGTAATATGTACGTTCTTAGACAGCTTTCGTTTGCGGCAGCGGAGAACTTTATACGGTGGAAGGACAAGCAACAGTCAACTCCGACGTCAAGATGATGTGATACCCTCGGAGTTTAGAGATGGCAAGCCCTATTATCCTACCATGACGACTCGAAAGCCCCAAAGTGCAGGCTTTTGTTTACTACTTATATAAGAGTACCTCGAATAGAGATTAATTACGCCATATAGACATACCAACCGACGATCCTTCAGTGCTGATGCAAGCCACATGCGATAATCGGTCTCCTTTCCGTTTACGAGAGGAGATCCCTACTCCGAGAATCCACGACCCAAATTTCTTTTGGAGAGATTTGACTAATAACTATTCCCAATAGACAGAAAAAAAAAGAAAGTAAACATGGGTATTGACTGAGTTGGGCTGAGTCTTAGATCAGCACCGTTGCCCCATTTAGACGATACCTGTCACCGCATCCGCCTAACGGTTCCCTAGGTACCTGCTTTATGACGTTGAAAAGTGCATAAACCCGTGCATATTTTGGAATCGCGGATAGATCCTTGCGAGATATCAGCCTCGAAAAGCTACACTAACGAGAACTCTACTTTGCCATCTACGAAGTGATTGTCCAGTTGCTTCGAGTGATATGAGGAATACTTTTCACAGCATCAGTGGCAGCTTCGTGTAATATTATTTAATTCCCCACCGCAAAATCCGGACATCCGAGCCAAGCTACTCAAGTTCACGCAAGGGGAAAAAATAACATCAGCTTTCGCCACAAAAGCGCCTGAACTTAACCGTAAAAACTTGGTATTCTATCTGTATACACATTGTCCCGAAAGCCACGCATAGGATACAAAGCCACATCCGTGGATGGCTGGGCTAGACTCGTCGTCTCATTTCATACATACTCTCGATATCATCATCCTCGAGAGTAGGGACGATCCCAGTCGTACTGCATCGTTGTCATTACCGCACTCGTGGCCATTCGCCGACATCACCGCTTTCCAAATTACCTTGATTAATAAGTTCGCTTGAACGGCGGTACGGCCTTGCATTCGTTCTCGTCCAACGTCGTGCCAATGACCCGTCGGTATCCAAGGTCGACCTTGCCGTGAGGCTTCTTTTGGAAGGTAAGGGTGTGCTTCATCCAGTTCTTGTCGTCTCGCTCGGGGTAGTCTTCTCGTGCGTGGGCACCGCGAGATTCTTTTCTGTTAGCAGCGGCCGTGGCGGTTTGGGTGCTGATGAAGTAATTAGTTCGTCTTTTCTCATAAACTGGAAATATGTAAAACTTACGCGCAAGTGAGCAGGTTCCTTAACTCGAGAGTCTCGACGAGATCCGAGTTCCAGATCATGCTACGGTCTTTGATTCCAACCTGAGAGTATGTGCCATCGATCTCGGTAACACGCTTTACACCTTGATCCAAGCTTTCCTGTGTACGGAACACGCTCACATCTGTTTGCATGGCCTTCTGCATGGCTAATCTGATCTCAGCTGTGCTCTTGGGTCCATTGGAGTTGCGAACCTGGTCGAGGACCTCAATTGATTCCGCACCCGCGTCGGCGCTGATGGGGGCATGCTTGGCACCAGGAGTAAACTTGTCTCGGATGGTGTGTGAAACAGCTCGTCCAAAGACGACAAGATCCAGTAGAGAGTTGGCACCGAGTCGGTTGGCGCCGTGGACCGAGACACAGGCGGCCTCACCGCAAGCGAACAGACCAGGGACGACCTTGTCATTGCCCGCATCATCAACAGTGAGAACTTCTCCGGTGTACCTCGTAGGAATACCACCCATGTTGTAATGGACGGTTGGTAAGACTGGGATGGGTTGCTTGCGAACATCGACACCCGAAAAGATGGCAGCAGTCTCGGAGATACCAGGTAGACGTTCGGCAAGGATTTCGGCGGGCAAGTGGCTTAGTTGAAGGTAGATGTGATCCTTCTCAGGACCGACACCTCGTCCCTCACGAATCTCCAGGGTCATAGATCGCGATACGACATCACGACTGGCCAAATCCTTCGCAGTAGGCGCGTAACGCTCCATAAATCGCTCACCCTCGGAGTTGAGAAGATAACCACCCTCACCTCGGGATCCCTCCGTGATCAAACAACCAGCGCCATAGATACCGGTAGGGTGGAATTGGACGAATTCGAGATCTTGGTTGGGAAGTCCGGCGCGGGCAACCATGGCCATACCATCACCGGTACAAGTGTGAGCTGATGTGCAGCTGAAGTAGGCTCGGCCGTATCCACCAGTAGCCAATACGGTATTCTTCGCAAGGAATCTGTGGAGCGTACCATCTTCCTGGTTGTAGGCTAAAACACCACGGCATTCGCCACCTTCCATAATCAGATCGATCGCGAAGAACTCAATGAAGTAGTTAGTACTGTGTCGGAGGGATTGACCGTAGAGAGTGTGTAGAAGAGCGTGTCCTGTTCGGTCAGCCGCAGCACAGCATCGGTATGCCTGACCACCCTTTCCAAACTTTTGCGACTGTCCACCAAAAGCACGTTGATAGCTAGCGAGCAAGTATTAGCAGACGATGGTATCTGACGAGGGTCAACCCAGACTCACATTTTACCGTCTTCTGTTCTTGAGAATGGGCAACCGTAGTTCTCCAGCTCGATGATAGATGCGGGTGCCTCTCTCGTCATGTAATGGATAGCATCTTGGTCGCCAAGCCAATCCGAGCCTTTTACCGTATCGTACATGTGCCACCTCCAGTCGTCCTCATGCATGTTTCCTAGAGCCGCATTGATACCACCTTGAGCGGCGACCGTGTGACTTCGCGTGGGAAAGAGTTTCGATATACAAGCTGTGTTGAATCCGGCCTCCGCGAGACCGAATGCGGCTCGCAATCCGGAGCCACCCGCACCAACGACGAGAGCATCGTATTCGTGGTCCTACGGCCGTGTTAACTGTTGTTAAATTCAAGATGAATGCTATTCCCTATATCTAGACAAAGAATTGCAACGTGCGACGTACGATAACAGGGTATTTGCTGCTAACATGCACTGGCGCTTCTTTGGCCCGCAGTGGGTTATTCGCGATGATCCGAGCTGCACGCGGGAAGAGTCAATTAAAACTCAATTCGACGATGTAAATAATAGAGGTCACACATACAAACAGGTCGCGTAGAAGAGAAGGCTCTGGCTTGACATCTCGCTGCCCGAGGGAACTGTTGAATAATGCGAAAATAAAGTCAGTGTGTGTCTCTATGTTAAACCAATCTGGGTAGGCGCCGAATGCGATTTGATTTTATAAGCAAGGGAGGGGAAGACTTACAGCAGAGCCGGTGGCTAACCTCCTCAAAGCCATTGAGGACGCCATTGTGGATAGAGGTGTAAGGTGTGTGAGGTATAAGAAGGAGGGGAGAAAGAATAGGTTGCACCAAACGACGGAGGCTCTTTTCTTGTCCTGCGAGTCTCGGGAAATCGCAGATGGCAGAATGGCGAAGATGGGCAAGTGGCAGAGGCCAGAAAAAAAGTGATGATGCCGGCGAAGTTCAACCGCAGCTTCCAGACAATTGAAACTTTGTCCAATAGCGTCAATTCTGATTACCGAGGGATAATAAAGCCGGACATTTCCAGAAGTACCTACGTACCTACCTAGCCTACATGCATCAATTAAGGTAATTACACCTCATACCTATGTACCGGTAGGTAGTAAGCACTTTAGCCACCGGCATCATCATCACGTGTCAGACATATTCGCCTAAACATAACGGTCTTTCTTTAATAAACCGATGATTTCATAAGCTTAAAATTCAAAGATTAATGACACCTGTCGCTGCAGCTTTATTCATTGACGGTTTAGAATTCATTCGAATAGGGGCACGAAGTCCCTAGTTACTACCTAGAATAGGTACATATTAACTCCTGACATGCTATCATGACGACAAACCTGTTACGCAGGTCCGGGTATACCAGAAGACTGACTGCCTTTTCGCCTGAAAGCACGCCTCGAAT
This sequence comes from Jackrogersella minutella, assembly GCA_022578535.1. NCBI lineage: Eukaryota > Fungi > Ascomycota > Sordariomycetes > Xylariales > Hypoxylaceae > Jackrogersella > Jackrogersella minutella. The sequence goes on from MU388213.1 coordinate 194,102, forward strand.
ATTCTAGCTATGCATGTCGTTGCTCGACATGTCATATCCTTTGGTGAAATGCAACTGAATGCAAATGACCTTCCCCTGTCCTTTTGATACCCGTTCATGAATGGGAATGATCCGAAGTCGATATCCTTATCCTAAACACCGACCCCAATGTTCTTGGTTCGAAATCGTAGAGGTTCCTCCTAGGGCGCTAACACCTGCCGTAACATCTCGATGAAGTTCTCCTTTAGGTGGTGTACCTCACTGACTTCCGGTTTCAGCGGTTCTCCGGCGCGAGCCTTTAGGCGGTCTTGCCTCTTCGCCCTCCTTCGTCTTTCGGCCTCTATGGGGTCCAATTCATCCTCTGCCTCTGCCTCGGCTTCGTCATCGGATCCGTCGTCGTAGCTCATGTCTTCTAGGTCCATATCGTTAAGTCCGAAATCGCTAGCGGTGAAGCTGGCCATGCCCGGCATACCAGTATCGATTCCGGCTGAACCTTCGGCGGCCATCTTCTGCCTGGTCTTGTCGTGGTGCCATTTCTTGCGAGCCTCTTGCCAGGCAATGAGCTCGTTGACTTCCCTGATAGCTTCCTCCTTGTTCAAACTACCGCTGGCAACACCCCCTTCGAATAGAGCGTTGATGTCTAACGCGCCACCGGCCGGTCCTTTTCTTAGGAATTCTAGAATGCCTTCGATCCAGCCCATGAGTTGCGTGAAGAGACCATTATCGTGCGTGTGAACCTCGTGGACGAATTTGTAGAAATTGTGCTCATGTCGCTGACAGAGATCAATAAATGCCTGTACAGTCTGATTAGGATCAGCCGACGCATCTTGATCTCTACATTTCTCGACGACCTATCACGGTGTTAGTGGTTAGATGTCACTGGGTAGAGTTCACGTACCAGAATCATGTCATCGATGAAAACGGCGAAATCTGTGATGCTGTTGTAAACATTGGCCGACTTGTACACCCTAACGAGAGGCTCATAGAAGATAGTGAAAAGGTCTCGGAGTAATTGTAGAGTAACAGGTTCCTCGATCAGACTGAGCATCATTGCCTTGTCGCGTTGTCTGGTTTGCAACTTCATCAACTGCTTCAGGTACGAGAAAAGCTGCGCGCCTTGTTTGAATTCCTCGTCGATGTTCTCCACTGCGTTGTTGAAAGCGACATACGCATTATATAATCTTCCGATTTGATCCGAAGTGAGCGCGGGCTCAAAGAGTTCGGAGCGTAGGATAGCAACAAGAACATCGACGCTCTCAGATTCCGCTTCCTCTCGAATTGCGACTTTGACGTATTCCTCCGCGTCGATAAATTGTTTGAGTTTTGACACAAATACCTCGTCTCCTATCTTGGAAGCTAGGGCATCGATCGATTTTTGATAGCTACGGATTCCGTCGTTCAAGGTTAACGAGAAGATACGCTGCATAAGAGATCGAGACCCAAAAGGTTGCGCTAGGAATATGTCGAGTACTGCAGACATAACAGCGGCAGGATTCGCAATGCGAATCACATTCTTCATGATTGTGTACGGAATCAGGGAATGAATTCGCTTAAGTTGCGCAAACAGTTCCGGTGAGTTGTCTTCGGCGAGAAAAAGATGGTAGATGGTGGCAGCGACTTCGATGCGAAGCCATTCGGCAAACTTCTGATACTGAAGGCTTAGATCTTGGATCGTATCCTTATCTTTGATTTCTTGAAGAAGCATTGTTAACCCGTTGCGCTCGACAATATCTTGACGGAACTGCTCCATATACACATCTAACTCTGCAGCTCTTTTCCTTGCTATTTCGTAAAACTGCTGTTGCTCTTCCACACGTTTCTGGTCGACGGCTTTGCGTCGCAGAATATCCGCGACATCTTCGTCACTTGGCGTGATCGGATCGTGAGTCAAGAACTGTTGCAAAGCCTTAGTCTGCGCAATTTGAGGGTTGTGCAGCAGATATCGCAAGTACGCTCTTAGCGATATACGCTGACTCTCGCGCCAAAGAGTCGCATTCTATAAATGTAAGCACTTGACTGTATCAGGCGACCCAAGAAACAATGTCATGAGATGCGAGTAACTTACCTCAAATTTAGGACTTTGAGTTGGACTCACGTTGCCATCCATTGAGGGGCGTGGTGACGCTCGGTTGGAAGCTACTGATTGATTTCGACGGTGATCTCGAATGGACAAGTTCATCGAATCCGCAAATCCATTGCCTCGCGGTGTAGGAGCGATGGTAGAAGCAGACGAGAGAGACGAGTTGTCGGTGTCATAACCTCCATCGGTCATACGCGACATTAAACCCGCTGCGGATGAGTCTGACTTGTTCTTCTTTGGTAATGGAGGGAGAATTTTGCCTGGGAGTTCCGTCCTTAGCTGTTTATGTAGTCGGGCGAAGTCGCCGTATCTCCTGCCCACGTGATATTCAAGCTCGCCTTTTCGCTTGACGCGTAGTAGGAATTCCTATAATAAGTCAGCGTGAGTTCGTCAAGATACCTATACTTGAGGGGTATACGTACTGCATGCTTGTGGCGTCTGATATTTCTCTTGATCAGGGTTATGCGCACTCCGGCAACGTTAATGTCCCATCCGTTGACATAGTTCCCTTCTGGCATGCTGTTCAACATGCCGGTATCAATCGCATCTCGGTCGACGATTTCCATCTCTGCGAATCTTATCCGCTCTTCGAATCCGGAGGCCGTAGGGACTCCCGACACCATCATCAGTTCCATTAGTTTCCTGCATTTTAAAGCTAGCTTGCGACGCTTCGTCTCTTCTAATCGGTCCTCAGAAGAAGATATGCTTTTGCTAGCGAATGACTCGAGGAACTAGATAGGCGGCGGAGTATCTTGTTAATATATCGAAAGAAATCGTAGGATGATGGGAACTACCTACAACTTGAAGCTTGTCCTGCCAGAACTCCTTCTCCTTCGCCTTGTCCAGAAATGGGAACTCTCGTATATGGTGTACGAATATGTAACGTAGGATGGGGAGTTCAGAATCGTAGGGTGACACTTCGCCGAAGTCTGACTTGAAAGGTGCACCGAATCTTCGAAGAGCGGTGGGTGAATTTAATTCGGCGATTTCCCAGTTGACTTGTTCAGATATAAGTTCTCGCTTGAGGTCTGCAGGATATATAATAGTTAGTTTAGTGATAGTGATGGCTAAAATGGTTAGTCGGGAGGTGGGAGGTACTAACAATGCTCTTGTTTCCCGGTTAGGGTCTGGCCTGGAGGGGCAGAGGAATTCGTGATAGGATCGCGGGGCGCGCCATCTTGGGCGCTATTGGGGACAGACATATCTGATGCTGGACTTGTGCTTGTTTTACCTGGTCGGTCCGAGAGATGAGCTGATGTAGGTCGGTTCTCCGTGTGCTCTCGTACTCGTTCTCGTTCGCGTTCGTATGGTGAAGGACGGGAGCTCCAACTCGGTATAACAGTATTAGCTGTATTAGGCCCGTAATCGGTGTACCGAATTATGGCGGGGGAATCTCCAGAATTCGATGATGGGATTTTGATGTCGTCAGCCACACCCATGCGTGTTCCCTTGAAAACTCGAAAAATTCAACCAGGCACCTTGGTAAAAGAAAGGTTTAGAAGATGAAGAATTTGAAATTGAGCAAATAAAGAATAAAAGAAAGAAAATAAGTAAGTAAATGGACAAGGAACAAGGCTCGGACCACGAGGCAGTGAAAAAAGAGTGGAAGCAATGACAGTAACCTGTTTGAACTTACTACGTAGTACCTCACTGCCTCAATACAATACAACTAAAAGAATATACCTGGTAATCAGATGTAAATAATACAGCTTACAATGTATGAATACTGTGTACAAACACTTTATGACGTACTGTTCCTTGTTGAAGCATTTCCGGGGTCCTGGCACGTTGGGAACCTTGAGTTTATCTTAATTAAATACAAGCCAAATGTAACTGGTATATCCGACTACGCGCCGTTAAGCATTAGCGCCTTTTCGTGTATCCAATTGGTAATGCTTATTATGAAACTGCTCCCTCCAAGTTAGAAAACGTTAAAGCTGCGAGTACCAAGTGGCTTGGAGATGACGTCGACAAACCATAGTCCATCATGTGCCCCACTATCGCTACATGTCTACCTAAAATATACATTTATAAGTTATACGCAGTCTTGGTATTCTTATATAGATGCTTAAACAATGCTTGTGGTGCACAATGATCCAATGACAAGTATTAATAAAGCTGACGAGGTAGAAATCCTTAAATTCTGAACGAGTCACCCAATATCCAACTAGGTTTGCGGATATGTCTGACACCGCACCCACAACTTCAGCTACACAGGGCTGAATGCCAAGAGTTGATTCGCGGTAGCTACGACGCGGCTAAGACGGCATATTCGAGGTTAGAAGTCGGCTATCTAAGTCCTGTAATAATGGGACCATTCCTCTCTTCTACGAGTGCCCTCTCGGGGGGTCTCTTCCGGCTCGGCTTTAGGTTCGGGTACCGGATGAAGTAGGAGAACTTTGGGATTCGAAACTTTAAGATCACCAACAACGTCGGTGGACCAATGTGGTTTAGCTAAGAAGGTGGACGTGGTCCTTACATTCATTTTTACAATAAAAGACCGCCCTTTTTTATACACTAAAGTCTAAGTCCAGTCACCCACAACTCAATTTGTGAGCTCTCGCGCCATATCGTTCTAGCACATTAGCTACCATCCATCCAGATCATAGAGTACATTTACTAGATCACAGAGCGAACCTCTAAAGTTAAGTAATTAGGGGCCCCGACCCAGCGGTTACTCACGTGGAAGTCAAATAGCTTCTAATTCGATGAGAAAGGAACAAGCCTAGACCCTGACAACACAACTAGAGTCGACATCCCAGCTTCTTCTGTTACCCGTCTTTCCAGAGTCATTGATAGCCTGGCTCTTATTGGCTGGGCATCCTATCAAAACACGTCTGATATTAACCCTAAAGTTCAAAAGCAGTTATGATAAAACGATAATATTAAACATATTAAACAGTCGAAATCAGTACAATGGTTTTGTTCCTCTACACATCAGATGGCTTACTCATCCTTTGTTTTCTATTATTCCAGGCCTCTGTTTACCCCCCTTCCTCCCATCGCTCAGGACTTACCTAGTTCCGTTAAGGATGTACCTTGGGCTTACAGCTTTACCCAGTTTTCTTGCTGGGAGTCTGCGCCCGCGCTTTTCTCCTCTTCGCTAAGCAGTCTGAGCACCTCACAAAGAAGGTCGACCTTCGCGCCTCGGTCACCTTGCCACACGTACCGAACCCGACTGATTCAGCCTCCGAACACGGGTACCGTCGCGCAACGACGGGGTCGCCGACTTTGTGCTGGGATAGGGTGCACCAGTAAATATCGTACCCTTCCTTACACATTGTGAACCCCCTTTCACTGTTCTTTCTCTGTCTGCTACTTTCTTGGATAGCCTAGCTGTGTATCTTAGATAATATTGCGGTGTTGCTAGAGCAAATGTCTAGCGTATAATGATGAATTGTCTTCTGGGAACTTCCTTTGGTGATACGTGTGTGGCTTGAGATAATATACCCACTATGGCTGACAGAAACAACAGCAATGTTCGATAACAAGGACATTGTTCGGGGGCAAGGGTATTTGATAAGTCTAACTGTGTTAGTCCCGGGGGAACTTACATATATAGCTGTTTTGGAACAGTTATTAAGTCGTCTAGTGTCTACGGAAAGCGGTGTTAAACCTGTTACGAAAGTGTTGGGTTCTTTGATGTCATGCCCTAATCCCTAGATTATTATAAAAATCCTATTACTACGTATGCCGTATCATATATTCTCATATCGGTATTACCCCTATTCTCATGCTTTCTCAGCTAGGCGCCGTGACATTGCTAGTCGTATTTGAGTTGACAATCCAAGTCAACAGCGGGCTCAAGTCATTGGCAATGAGCTCATCACCTTCGTCGTTAGGGTAAATGCCATCTTTCAAAAGGGTATTCGGGAACGGGTAGATGTCGTTGACGTAGATAGGAGAGTCAGTCGTATTGTGCTCCCTAGCCCAGTCCGGGATCATGTCGTTGAGATTGCTCACCGGCTCCGGGTTCGTCGGGAGCGGTACCACGGTGTTTACCTAACAACACTGATAAGATTCTGGTGTTGAAATTGGGTTCAAGAACGGGGTTTATTTACAATAACCTTCATATACGCGTTGTAGTGCCTCATCGTATCTACCATGCTCGTGTAAGCCTCGACAATATCATCCAGTCGACGACCCCGGGCAATGTCGTCCGTACCCAGCATGAACGTGACGATGTCAGGTTTGGTATCGTTGATCCACGTCTCTATATGTTCGTACGCAATGTCTATGGCGAGGTACCCTGTATGGCCTTCATGGTGCTGCTTGGCAAAGTCCGCATCCGCCGTATCGCATTCCTGAGTATTGTTCACGGACCCGACGAACTCGATCCTATCCGTCACGTTGTTCGCCTTTAGGTCGTCCCACAGTTTCGCTCGCCAGCAGGTCAGTTCAGTCAGACTATCTCCTAGTGGCACTTTGGACTATAAGTTAGGAATGTGCTGGACTAAAACGAAGGATCGTGTGAATTAATCCTCACTAATCTTTAATTTCGTCTGAGCGAATGTCGTACCAGTTAGGCACGCCTTTGTTAGAATTCCCCTGAACTTCATGGTCGTGATATTTGAATTACAGATTACTGTAGATGGACGAATACTTAGGATACACCATAAAATAAAATCAGGGCATTCGAAGTTGAAACCATATTTTAGTAATCACAAGATTCGTAGCTTTCTGTTCTCACAGTAAGTTCGATTGGGGGCTGGAGTAGTAGTTGTGATGGCAATTTGCTTCTGGCCTCTGATGAGCTTCCACCGTATCGATGCCTCCGAACGTCTAAACCGGCAATGATGTTCGACCTTCATTTTTCGTTTGAAACAACAAATTAACTAAACATTATTTGGGCTTGTGCGGGGTAGAACAGACGTTCAAATGAAGGTATCCAAGGGTGGTTGCTACGAAGATGTGCTTAGGTAGATATATGGATATAGCCTGAAAGAAAACACGGCCGCCGGAAGATCCTGCAACATGACTCCTCTATCCCTGTAATTTCCTTGCTGCTCTGCTTATTTATTTTCATTGAGGATCGTTGACTATCCTGCGCCATGTATATTAGGCGTATGGTCTAAACATCTTTGTTTATCTGTTGACTTGAATAAGACCTGCAAGAGTATCATACGAACCTTATAGTTCGCGGCCTAGATTCAAATACGATGTGTGGATATATACATCGATTTTGCTATTAAGTATTATTTCTACACACACGTTCATATACTAGCACGTCGAGGTGCCATCGTCCTTCGCAACGCCTTCTTCGCTTCAGTTTCTTCAACTAACGGAAGCACACCTTCATCCTTAAGGCGGTTGAGGAATTCCCTGCCAAATTTGTACCCCAACCTATAGATCTCATCGAATTTCCCGAAGTCTAGAGTCCCATATTCATCGATTGGCGGGCGCATGTAATAGCACCCTGGAGTATTCTTGGCTCGCTCTAGAGCATCTACGCTAGACACGTAGGCCAGGCGAGCTTGGATTTCTGCTAGTGTAGGAGGATTTGGAATGTTCGAGAAGGGATTCCATCTGTTAAAAAATGCCCAGAAGCCTGAGAGAGAATCTCCGTAACTCTGAGGTGTATCGTCATCCACAGACCCTACGTCGATGGCAAAGATGACAGAGGCCCCGAGAGACTTCATGTGGGACACGGTGAGGTTGTCGATGTATCCACCGTCCAAAAGCATGCTGCCTTCGTCACATAGTGGGGGAAGTAGACCGGCCAAGGACATGGATGCTCGCACATATCGCCAGGCGTACCCACTGGTATGAATTTCGGGCCTGCTTTTGCTGATATTTGTAGTATTACAGTAATATTCCAACCAGAAGTCTTCGATCTGGTGCTTGCCAAAGGTCTTGAAGATCCCACGATTGAATTCGTGACCAGTGGTGTAGGAGGCAGAAGGATATGTCAGATCTAGCGCGAAGCGCCACATACTTGCCATCCTCCCTGCAAACTTTTTAGCTAGTCCGAACATGGGTACTATATCGGCGTGACGCGCATAGAGAGCCCCGATGAAAGAGCCGATTGATGTGCCGCCAATGATATCAATAGGGATACCAGCCTCTTCCATGGCTTTGATGATACCAACCTGGGCGAGACCTCGGGCGCCGCCTCCTCCTAGGACAAGACCAATGGACTTGCCGCAAAGTCTTCGTGCCAATCTCTGGAAATCTCCCTTGTAGGGGGCATCAGGTGAATAGTAAGGTCTTTGTCGTATCTTTTGGACAGTATACCTCTGTATCTCAGCCTGTAGAATTTGTACTCTTTCTTTGAGAGTCGGCCCACCCTTCCTTGCGGGTGGATGCGCAGATACGGTATTTGTTTCGAAGGCCATCTGTAAATGATAATGACCACCATTAATCCAAACACGGTTCCTTAACCATGCTCTTGTCAGGCCGGGCGGCGAATATCGATCAGCGTGAAGAAGAACGAGCGTTTTACGAGCAGTTGACTTCATGCCGAGCATGAATCGTTCGTATTCACCTATTTCGGGAGACCCCTCGGCCAGACCTACGAGAAGAATACAGTCCGCTTGTGTGATGCATGTCTGGGTCCAAGGTGAAGTCACACTCGTGTCTAAGAGTTGTGGTTAGGATTGTATATGATCAAAAGTTCTCGGGTTGAATAGAAGGCGTATTGTGGTCAGGAAAAAATTAGAGTTTATGCCTTCATCGACGGCGCTCTGGATATAATTTGCTCATCATGATAAAAGGAAACGGGAGGTTGTAGGGCGAGACGACTTACCAGCAACATAAACGACCAGGCCGTACTTCTCTTCTAAATCGGCAAGATAATGGGCTAACTTCAAGTTCCCCATTCTGTTGAAAGCATGTTTACCAAGATGACCGAGAATCGCAGCCTGATTTAGGGATGTGGCGCCGTTTGGTGTGCCGACTTGTGCAAGAGCATTCATTAAACGATTTCCAAACTCGACGACTGGGATGCCTGACCTGACTGGAAGGATGGCAACGGTCCGTATGTTCAGTGTCGACGAAATCCTGTTGATGGATGCACCGGAAGCAGCCTCCTTTCCCGTAAGGTTAGATGGATCATCAACTAGTAGTTGCATCCGAGATGCGATTATCTTGGAGATCTTGATTGTGATGTTGGGATGTTCTTGAGCAAGGCTGTTAAACAGGGTACGAGGGAATTTGACAAGCTCTGTGGCACGGATGGCGTGTAAGGTTCCGGAGCGAGTTGACTCGGTCATAACCTCCAGCTCACCGACGCTGTCACCTTGACCAAATTCGGCCCGAACGTTCATTCCACCGTCCTTCCGGTCTTCTACCAAGCGTAGCCTTCCATTGAGAACAAGGTAGATCGCCTCGCTCTCTTCATCCTTATGGAATATGACTTGTCCAGCATTGACCTGTACCCATTCGAGGGCGAAGTCGATGTGAAGTATGAGCCTTGGGAGTAGGCTAGTCAGTCTTTTTGCCATCGTTAGAAGCACGATTGGGTATCTTTCTACGGTTTTCTCCAGAGTTGATCGCGGGATGAAACCGACGTACACATCCGTCTTTGCAACTACATCGATGAATGATCTGTATGACGAGACTGTGCCAACATAACCCGCAAGGCCGCCTGGTTTTACGAGTCCTACGCGGCGACGCTCTGGTTTGGCATTTTGTTTCCCATTGGAGTTGCTTCTGCGGTGATCGGGATCTTTAGCAGGACCAGTAGGTGATGACCGCCGAGTAGCTTCTTGGGTCTCTGCTCTGTGCATCGCTGTCGTTGATGTCCTGCTTGAGGAGCTAAGGATATTACTTCCTGAGTCTTCCAAAGGAACGCAGATGTCAAGAAATCCGTCAATGACGTAGTATAGTCCCGGGCTTCGTTCCCCCTGCTCAACCAATACAGATCCTTGGCGGAAGAAAACAATCTCAACATCATGTTTCATCTCTGAGGCAAGGAATTGCACATTTGGCGTACCACTCATCGAAATGCCCCCGGAAGTCATCGATTCGGCATCCCAATCAGTTGTGCCATCAAAGGGATCCATGAACCCAAACGCATTGTTGCTGAAGACAGCCTTTTGTCTTCTTTGATCATACGAAACAAGCCTTGGAGACCCTTCCGTGGATCCTGGACCTCGAGATGATGATTCACCACTGCTCATGCCCAAGGCTTTGAAAACACATTCTAACACGGAAACTCTGAATAAGTCATCCTCGTCCACAGACTCGCGAGGGTCAATTGACAACCGAGCTCGTTTCTGCGTTGAAAATGGATCGAATGCACGTTGACCTAGAGGGCTTGCATCTGCATTTCGGAAAGTGCTGGATGCCTGGAAGGGTTCTGTTAAGGGAATCTCCAAGGTGCCAGACGATCCTCGTCCCCCGCCGCGGGCTATTTGGACGTTAGCCAGCAGATCTCCCGGGCTAGGGGTATGAATCGACAGGCGGTCTTGCGGAGGTGCGATTGTAGACGCGACTACGGACTGAGGTCGGGCACGACTCATGGATTGAAATGCCGCCTCTTTACGCAAGCTCGTCGAAGACCTACGACGGCGAGCCGTTGCCAAAGCGTTATGCAAAGCAATCCCTTTGCCGCTTTCCTCTTCACCAGCCCTCTCTCTCTCCTGCTTGAACTTCTCTTTCAAACGCTCTAAGGCATCGCCTCGTAGTATGTTTGGTAATTGACAGGTTGTGTAATGAATCATGTTCTTCTCCGTGTGGAGGACTTCATTGGTTAAACCAAGATAGTTATATGCAGTAGCAAGAGTGACGCGCTGAAATCTGGATAGGATGACATGAACTATATGAGCGGTTGCTTTGGGATAAACTCTGATCAACCGGCGGAATGCACTTGCAGGTATTATTGCAATGGTTGTGTCGACCGTTGCTCTAGCAATAATATCAGGATGTACAGATGTGGCCGTCCGTTTAGGAGCAGGACGGCGAGGATTCCGAGGCAGCGGCGAATCATCTAAAGAAATGGGAGGGATCTTCGGCAACGTAGGCTTGTTGGGAGATGAGGGAGTTGTGACTTCGGACTCGTCAGCCGTTGTTGATCTCCTATGAACCTGATCGAAATCCGTGGCTTCAGATACAAAAAATGGCATATCATGTTGACGCGCAAAAGTAGCGCTAGAAAAACGTTGGTGGGAAGAGTGTTCATCGGTACCGCCGAGCTCTAGAGAATCCTCAGAGAATAGCTTGAGTTTGACGTCTTCTGTGAACAATGACATTATCGAGAAAAGAGATGACATCGGGTTGCCGTTTCGAACCTCGGTCAGCAATTGATACCGTTGCTGGCCAGGTACGGACTGCTCATCCTCGGAAAAAGACTGCATTGAACCCTCATGAAGCACAGTAGATCGGGATGAGTTGTTGGAGTTGGAAGACTTGACAAAGATCTCCACCAAACCATCTACAACAATACAGAATCCCTTTTCCTCCTCTAGGTTTAGCGTCTCTCCAGCAATAAGCTTTCTGGTCTGCATACTCCTAGTCAACTCATGAAAGACGGGACGCTCTAGATACCCGAATATTTTAATGGCACTGAGAAATTCGTCCAAATAATTCGTAAGACCAGGTTTGGCTCCTTCCTCGTGGCCCTCTGGGAACAGATCTAGCTCAGGTTCTTTACGCTGTGGTTCTGGAGGAAGGCGAGAGTACATGTTCAGGTAGCGATATCTCACAACCCAAGTGACCGCGGAGAACATAAGCAACAGTATCAAGGCTCTATTTTCATTGTTAGCTTATGAGGGCCACGAAGAACTGGAAGAGCTCTTACAAAGTTGTAGCATTCATAGTTACCGTCCAGGTAGTAGAAAATAGCGTAAAAAGCAAGGTTGGCACAGATATTGTCGTCAGTTTGAGACTCCAGTATAAGATCGATGAAAGAATATGAAGTATAAATAGAACAAGTCGGGCAATGAGGCCAAGCCATGATGAGGAGCCTTGAGAGCGTGCGACATCATCTACCTGTGTGACAGCAGACGTTATAGCAGCTGAAGAGCTATTCGCGATAGTCGAAACAGCTTGTGAGATAGCCATCTCGACTGAGGTGGCGGTGGACTGGTCCATGACCATGATGTAAATTTTTATACGGATATCCTACTCAAGGGCTGTAGTAGTAATATCATGATTAATAAATCATCCTCCCGCATGATATGAAAGCCAGGTATTGGCTCTGTCTACCGACTGGCTGAAGCTGGAAAAGTGTTTCCAGTGAATTTGCGGCGCCAGAGACATTTGGGCTGGTATGAAGTATGAAGAGTTAAGAGTAGAATTTATTAAGGAGAGAAAGATCCGAGACTTATGCAATGAGTGGAACGTTGGTTGATTTTGAAGGTGGCTCTATTAGGTAATCATGGGTACGGTGGAAATTTTGTTCCGTGTTCCATTACAACCTTGTGGCTTGTGGAAGCACAAATGTAGGTACATAGGTACGTAGAAGGTTAAAGTTCTAACGTTCGTACCTGGGTATTTGGTAACCCCGCCAAAGATTTTATGTACGTGCCACACCCCACGCTCAGGTCATAAAGATTTCGATCAATGGCAAATTTGTGACTCTCTTTTGGACAGCAAGAAAATAACATTTCACCAGCCGACTTTACCACGACTACGCGCATTTCTTCGCAAATCCACGAAAAGTACTCATTCTCCAATTTCATCCACCGGCGAAAGAGAAGAACTACTGGATCTCCAACCTAGAGATAAATTTCATCGTCGCCTGAGCGCGCAAATCTAGGGCCAGCAATCGCCTTTCTCTATTCTCCATCATTAATTTCGAGGTCACTACCATTGTTGTCGCCCAGCATGTCGTTAACAAACTGTCGCTTTTACGAGGAGAAGTACCCGGAGATTGATAGCTTCGTCATGGTCAACGTCAAGCAGGTTTGTTAGCCTGCGCCGTATAACAATATATCAAGTTTGCTTAACATAACCCAGATCGCGGATATGGGAGCTTATGTCAAACTCCTCGAGTACGATAACATCGATGGCATGATCCTACTATCCGAGCTCTCGAGGCGTCGTATCCGAAGTATTCAAAAGCTCATTCGCGTCGGTCGCAACGAGGTTGTCGTCGTGCTCCGAGTCGACAAAGAGAAGGGTATGTGTGGATAACTAGTACATAATGGCGCATGGGCAACCGACACTGATTGATTCCAGGATATATCGACCTTTCGAAGCGCCGTGTTTCCCCCGAAGACATCATCAAGTGTGAAGAGCGATACAACAAGAGCAAGATGGTCCATTCAATCATGCGACATGTGGCCGAGAAGACTCACACCCCCATCGAGACGCTCTATGAGAGCATAGCCTGGCCGTTGAACAAGAAGTTTGGCCACTCTATTGATGCATTCAAGCTCTCAATAACGTAAGCACCTACCACGCTATATTATATTTCATTCATCGCTTACGCATTATAGCAACCCTGATGTCTGGAGCGGTATCGAATTCCCAAGCGAGGATGTGGCGGAAGAGCTGAAGTCGTACATCGGAAAACGCCTGACCCCTCAACCTACGAAGGTGCGTGCCGACGTCGAGGTCACTTGCTTCGAATACGACGGAATCGACGCTGTGAAGGCCGCTCTACGAACAGCCGAGGTGCAAAACACCGAGGACAACCAAGTGAAGGTACGACTGGTCTCCCCGCCGCTCTACGTCTTGACGAACACGTGTCTGGACAAGAGTGTTGGTATCCAGCGATTGGAGAAGGCTATTGTCGACATTCGTAGCAGCATCACGGGCGCAGGTGGTCAGCTCGTCGTCAAGATGGAGCCGAAGGCAGTCACGGACTCAGATGATGCTGAATTGCAGGCGCTGATGGAGAAACGAGAGCGTGAGAATGCGGAGGTCAGTGGAGATGAGAGCGTTAGCGAGAGCGATGACAACATTCCTGAGACTGTGTAAGCTGTCGCTCGGTTTAGGCCACTCTAGTTCTACGTCAGGTTCTACGTTCTACCGCATAGGGGGGTACAGGGTTAGGTTAAGGGCGCCTACCTGGAGGTCTTGAGTTTTAAGGGTCAAAAAAGTACCTAGCATGCGAATAGAGCATAGGCTGTATTTCCGGAATAAAACGAATTAGTCACTTCTTGGCTTTTGCAAAGGAGATGTGCTGTGATCGTCGTATCTTTGCCGACTACATTTATTCGCTTATCCGATGTTGGTTTCGTAGTATGTCTTTAAAGGGATATAATATTCTCATTGGTGGGGTGAGTATTCAATTATGAAAGTTCCAAGTTCTTAACTTCATTTATTTTGTCATCGTAATGACTCTTCATACTTCAACACACTGAAGTCCTCCCAGCAAAACTTATATCACAGTCTTGACCAATACATGGGTTGACTTACGCCTAATGGCGTTTCGGCCAGCATGGACACATATCAAGCGTGAACGGAAACGTATTGGTAAAATCACTTTTCAGCTCTTCGCATTCGCAACATGGATTCCCGTGGTTTCTATGTTCAATCATAACGTCGGCGAATTGGCTTGGATCAACGGCCCTTCCATGTATCCGTTCCTGAATGCGGAGAAAGATATGACCACACGGAAGGACATAGTGATCAATTACAAGCTCAATGCGCAGTATGGGCTTAGGCGAGGCATGATCGTTACTTTCTGGTGCGTAAGCAAGTGGTTTACGGGGATTGGGGTGTGTGCATATATGTCCTGTTTGCTGACTCTAGCCTTGTAGGAACCCTTATGATCCAGAGCTCATGGCCGTCAAGAGGATTGTGGGACTTGAGGGCGATATCGTACAGACACGAAGTCCATATCCCTCCCCTACCGCCCGAGTGCCGCTAGGACACGTGTGGGTTGAAGGCGACGGAGGCGAACGCTTGAGTCGGGACAGTAACGACTATGGACCGATCTCGTCGAATCTGATCATTGGTAGAGTCACTCATGTTGTGTGGCCGCTGCACAGAGCTGGCAAAGTACGTTGGTGAGAGTTTGCAGGGAACATTAGGGATTGAACAATGCGACAGCGGCTTCATACCCATTGCTAGTGCTCTCGGCCTCTGTGTATCATGTAAAAGACATTGCGCTGGTAGGTACGAAGATGATTTGGCTCGGTTTATACCGGATGCATATATCCACAAGAAAGTACTTCTCTACTTCATTAAATACCTATCTAACGCTATAATTCTAGATAAGGTCCGGATAAGCGGATTTCGCGAAATGGATTTTTGGTAAACCGCGCGTAGACCGATATGGCCGATACCTAGGTATCACTACCTAGTTAAATGTTCTAATAATACTTCAAAAATTTATCAACTCCCACTTTCTTTTAGATTTACCATTCGCTAGGTCGTCGCTTTCGAGCGCGATCGCCTCTCGTACTCTACGACACTCTGAACGGATTTATTCGAAATTATCTGATGTCCATTGGCGAATTTTATTACGGCCATTCACAATAGTCGCTAATCTGGCTGCGCGATCTGATTCTTCGGTTGTTGGCTTCAACGATGGACGATCGGAGAACAACGATTTGGTGTCAGTCAACTCTATTACGACCCAGGCGCATGGTCAGAAGATGAGCCCCAACACTGGGGATCTGGAGGCTCGCCCGCCCATCATCCACGTGGGTATTGCAACCATACAAGATCAAAATTTTCAAGACTAACGTCTGTTCGCAGTGCATGATCGCTGGGGGCTTTGGTGGGACCACTGGTGACATGTTAATGCACTCTCTTGATACCGTCAAAACTCGACAGCAAGGCGACCCGCACATGCCACCTAAATACACATCTTTGGGGTCATCTTATTATACAATATGGCGACAAGAAGGAATTCGACGTGGGTTATATGGAGGTTGGCTTCCGGCGATGATGGGCTCGTTCCCCGGTACGGTGCTCTTTTTTGGAACTTATGAATGGAGCAAGCGGCGTATGCTAGACTATGGCGTTCAATCTCATGTCGCCTACTTGACGGCCGGTATGTATTAGGGTTTTATCCTCGACGCAGTTCACACCCCTTTTACTAAAACGTGCTTAGGTTTTCTCGGCGACTTCGCTGCATCAATAGTATACGTTCCTTCCGAAGTGTTGAAGACCCGGCTTCAGCTTCAGGGACGGTTTAACAACCCCCATTTCAAATCTGGATATAATTATCGTGGAACGTTGGACGCCGCAAGGACCATCATCAGAACTGAAGGGTTTGGGGAATTATTCTCCGGGTTTAAGGCAACTCTATATCGAGACCTACCATTTTCCGCCTTGCAGTTCATGTTTTATGAACAATTCCAGAGTTGGGCCCACGAGTATAAGCAGAGCCGGGATATCGGAGTTCGATTAGAGCTCCTGACTGGGGCTTGCGGTGGAGGACTAGCCGGTGTTCTGACTTGTCCTCTCGATGTAGTCAAAACCCGACTTCAGACACAGGTCGACCCAATCCCAGTTCTAGGCAAGTCGAAAGACCGTTTGGCTGCAAAGACTATGCCGGGACTTAAAGATACCACCACGAAACAAAGTCAAACTTCGCCTCCACTCAAACAGCAAAATCGTCCTATATCAACCTCTTCACCTTCAACACATACACCGCGACCAGGCGCTATTCCTTTAGACGAAGATTCCATATTAAAAGGCCTCAGGTTGATTTATAAAACTGAGGGTGTTGGCGGATGGTTTAGGGGAGTTGGGCCGCGATTTGTCTGGACTAGCGTACAGAGCAGTTGCATGTTGTTCTTGTACCAGAGCATCTTACGAAAACTAGAGGTATGGCTTCCGATGGAGAGATCTGACATCTCTGGTTAGTCCGTTTGGAATCCATGGAAATGAAGTCTCGAGTTCCGCCGCTGGGGAAGAAGGGGGTTACGAGGGATTGTAACAACTCAACACAAGTGCATGGCGTTTATGGAAGATAGAGGTATAGGGGCAAAGAGGAAAAGAACATAGACGTTACGACAAATAGAAATCTCCGGTTGAATCATGGATAGGCTCTTTGAAATCGTAACATGAATGGGGTTGTCTAGGTAGGTGTTTATCTATTTTGTTCTACTATGTATTTATATGTGAGTAGTCCATGAAAGGTGGTTTATTCTTATAGTTGCATATTGTGCGCTTGATAGTACCCCCCCTAGCCCAGGCAGATGGCATGGTGGATCCATGATCCATGGTCGCTGTACATGTTTAGTGGGGCGGTTTTCCTCGGTAGAAATTCTTCCTAGGATAGCTGATTAGGTATTAGTAGATTGCTGATAAACCTTACCCACTTCATTGACGATGGTACGATCTCACAACCAAGTCGCTCACTACGATACCTAACACGATCTAATACGATATTCGATTATGAGCTTATGTAGGCAGTCTTTGCGCTGTCTTCCATAAGTCTCAAATTTAATTAAGCTATGTGATAACCGTCAATTACATACTTCCCCCCGATAATGGCAATACGCATCTTGCTATGCCACCTCCGTTACCCGTCCCATCGAAGGCTGCGATCCACGCCCTCCGAGGGATTGCCCTTGGTACCTCATGTGCCATCGGCGTGATATTAGAAGACCGAAGACGACGAATTAATACTCTGAGGACCGCGATTTCGAATAAGGAAAAACTAAAATCGGCCAGGCGATATCATGGAATGGCCGATGCCGTCGCGTTACAACTTGAGGATGCTATTCTAGTGGGCGGAGATGAAATGCATTGGCATCAACTAGACGACAGAGCTAGGAGACATGTAGAGTACAATACACCTGAAGGAAGTTCGCGGCACTCTCCCGTCAATAGTACTGCTCTCAGCTTAGAGCCTGCGCCATCTTCAGGATCGGAAGACATATCTGAATCTTGCTCATCGCCAGCGACTGCTCAGACCGAAAGTTCGTCTCCAACGCCTACACAACAAAATACTGCACAACCCCCAGACAACATCCCACTGCCGCCCATGTTTCCGCAAACAATGACCGATATATCGCTTGTCAACGTTCATGGGTCTTGGCCGAAGGGCAGCCCTCCGCCGCCTACCCTAGGTCCGGATAAAGATAAATTCATCCAAGCGATCACTAATATCCTAGCAAGTAAGGACGAGGAAAGATTAGATCGAGCTATGAATAAATTCTTCGAGGGATGCAGTTTGTTTTTTCCCTCTAAAAAATTCGACGAAGAATGGATTTCCGTTTCCATTCAACTTTCGAAGGCATGTCAGGTGGAAAGCAGATGGGATGATGCCGGCAAGGTTCTTGCTACCACTGTCAGTGCGGGTCCACTCGACGAGACTCTATTCTATGCCCACGAGCCCTTGCCTATCATAGAATTTTACCTCCGCCAGGTTGATGAGCACGGGCGGTGTTCCTTGGAACATATCGCCGCAGCGACACATCTGTTTCTGCCAACCTTCAAAGAAAAACCCCAGTTACATGGTGATGAAATCGAAAACATCGGAAAACAGCTTTTGACTCAAAACCTCATGTTCAATGAAGCATCCGTCTTCCATGCCATTTACTGGAGGACCCTTGGTCTTCTTAAAGAACCAGTTGCATTTGTCGCATGGGCCATCCAGAAGCTTTACGAATATAACGATCATAAGAATGTGGTCAAATTGTTTTTGCTCAATTACTCAAAGATGAGCCCTGGCGCTCGGTGTTACCGCACCACGATTGAGTATGTCGTAAACTCCGTGGAAAGTCTGGAAGGCCTGAAGGCCAATCTAGTTCTCAAGGCTCTTCATAAGATGAATCGACCAAACAATGTGCACTTGCGAACTCGGTGGATCTTCAAATTATTACAAGCATATTGGCGTCGCAACGAGGATTTTCCAATGGTGAAGGCCTTATTCGAAGAAGTCTTGTCCTGGGGTCTGCTTGACATAGTCCGGAATCCAAAAGGCGTGTATCGTGCGATGATTGAGATTGCCGTCAAAGCCGGAGAGGACGACATGATAAGATCGTATTACGAGGTACTCATTCAGAAGTGTCCCGATATGAAATCCGATGTCGCTTTGAGAGGTTCTATTGCCTTGGCGATAGCTAGGACTGGAGATTGGGATGGTGTGGTTGAAACTCTTATGGAGATGCAAGCTCTCAGGAGTGGTCGAGAAAAGGAGTATGACAATGCTTTTGTCATGATCCTGAAAATTTATGCGGAAACCCATCCAGTCGCCGAGGTTCGAGATTTCGTATCACGGTATGTCACCGATTTAGGTATGCACATACATCCTTACATTGTTTCGATAGTGGCAAACAAATACGGCGCTTGTCATGATACTTCAGGCTTTATTGCATGGCTAGAGTATTGTAGCGAAGCTGGGTTTGCCTTGGATTCAAAACTCTGCAATGCGGTCCTTCATAACTGTCGAACCAACTACAACTATCCTTACTTCGAACTACAGGAGCTCCACTCGAAAATACGACACTTGAGTCCGTCTCTCATTGACAACGTGACCCAGAGGATCATGAGCCAGGCGGCGTTGACTGCTGGCAAATGTGTCAAGCCGTCAATCATTAGCCGAGGAGTACATTCAAAAGCCATAATTGTCAATAAATTGGCCTACACGGGAAGGACGACAAACCAGCGAGACATTTACGAAGCCATGAATCAGGAGCTGAATTGTGGAAGACCTGTGACAGCCATTTCTATCTATAAGCGAGCCCTGGGATTCGGGATGCGTGCCTGTCGACACTGTCTCCGCCTGGCCGTGGTAGCAGCTTTGAAGAGTCCCGAGAATGGTACTACCACCGCCATGACATTGATTCGGAAGGCACACGAAAAAGGGGACGATGTGAGCTCGGCAGTATCAATGTTCATCAGACTTCAGCTCGACCGTATTCATGCAGACGCAGAAGAGATGCTCATTCACATGCGGAATATAGTCAGCCGATTTGAAGCGTTGCAAATCATCATCGAACCAAGCGTTTTAACCCACATGGCGATGATCTCCATCAGATTGGGACATTACGAGAGAGCGATTGTGTTGTGCACTCTCGCGATGAATCAAAATGGGTTCGGCAACCTCTGCTTCTCGAGACAGAGTATCAAGGTATTGCTCATAGCCTATTCGAAGCTGCTTGATTTAGAAGAGATGAAGAAGCTCGTTCAGACTCTCTTCACAAGCGACTATTCTACGGATACGGCAGTGTTCCTATATCTAAAATCTACCAAGAAGATGGTTGCCAAGTTCGAAAGAAATGCCACTGTTGAGACTCTATTGGGTATACTCAACGATGCCATCGCCGGAGTCGTGAAACGGCGGGCAGAGAATAGAAGGGAAGGGTCGATGATTGCTGAGGAGACCCTTCACATCATGCAGCGTGCTCTCGAAGATATGGAGGGACACGGGGAACCGACGGCCGTGGCAAAACCCGTCGGACATGAAGCGCAATTGCATTTAGTAGAAGCCAGTGATAATCTACCCTTAGTAGTTGCTTCTGGGTAAACATGTATATATTTTTGTATATACTTCTATTATATATACCTCCTTGACGACATGATTTATACGTTCAGTTTAAATAGCTTGTACATCCATATCATACATAAATGTCTCGAACGTTTGGCCTTTTAGGCAAGAACATAAAAAATGGCTATCCATCACGTTGTTTACTACTGCGTACTTGAATTTGATGTTTGTATCTAACCCCTGAGGGACTAGATATTCACATGCCTCGCCTATGACCGGGGTGCACATTAACAATGTACCTAGAAATAATAAAGTTAAAGTTGTCTGACAACATTCCATCTCTTTCAATTGGTCAATTGACTACGGAGATGAAAAGATGGGATAAAGTGGAATTTTGACTTACGTAATACCGCCCGAAGGTGCCTACCTCTGGTTTTCCAGCAATTTGGTGCCGGGCTTGGCGAAAAGCATGTGGCCTACAAGGAATAAAAAAAAAGTTTACTAGGTAGAAGAAGGTAGTGAACGGTGAACCCTTGACAAGCTCTGATAAGGGGTACATAAAATGAATATCACTACACATGGGACGATTCGTCGAACCATCATGATCTGAGAAAGTCAGTTTTTTAACCTTTATTTTCTAAAAGACACCACCTCATTCGTCTTCATCGAAGGGCCCCTAATTCTACATTAATCACTACCAACCTTGGAAGTAGTACCTCTCTACTTTTACTGTGCTTTTACCCAACACCTGGCTAATAAATATTGAACCTCGCCAGACTGTTGGCTTTTATCATCCATTCATTCGTCTATCGCGTAGATCGTCACTCGGAAACTTATACCTCCCTATCTATCTACCTACACATCGCGATACCCATCCCAACCTACCCTACCTTGACACGTCGAATATCTAGAGCAACTCCGCCGACGCGATACTTCCCAACTGTCATTGACCTAACTACATTGGCGAAGCCCGCCTCCGACCCCCCTCCAGTATTTCCTATGAGTGAGACTACAGTCGTCGTAACTCCGCTCGTCGAGCAACGAGACCAATACCACGAAGCCGATGTCGTGGTGGTCGGTGCCGGCGTCTTTGGGTGCGCCATCGCATACGCTCTAGCTGACCAGGGCAGGAGCGTAATTCTACTTGAGAGATGGATGAAGGAGCCTAACCGAATCGTCGGCGAGTTAATGCAGCCAGGCGGTGTGAATTCCTTACGGAAATTGGGACTCGGCCACTGCATCGACGACATCGACGCCATGCCGTGTAACGGATTCGACGTGTTCTTCTACGGCGAAGATGTCTGCATGCCGTACCCCCGGATACAAGGGCTACTCGGGATGGAAGACGCGAAGGTGAACGATAAGAAGTCAGAAGCACCGAGACCCCAGGGACGGAGTTTCCACCACGGCCGCTTCATCACGAAGCTGCGGCAGGCTTGCCTCAAGCACCCCAACATCAGCGTGTTCGAGACCGAGGTCGTAAGCACAGTCAAGGGTGACCACAATCCGGAGATCCTGGGCGTGGAGACGCGCACGACGAACCCGACGACGGGCGAGAAGGATCCGGACTGCTTCTTCGGAAAGCTGACCGTGGTGGCGGACGGGTACGCGTCCCGCTTCCGCAAGCAGTTCATCGACCAGGCGCCCGTCGTCCGCTCCAAGTTCTACGCGCTCGAGCTCATCGACTGCCAGCTGCCGTCACCGGGCTTCGGGCATGTCATCATTGGCGCCTCGAGCCCGGTGCTGCTGTACCAGATCGGCACGCGCGAGACGCGCGTGCTGGTGGACGTGCCCGAGAAGATGCCCGAGGCGTCCGTGGCCAACGGCGGCGTCCGGGGCTACATGAAGAACGTGGTGCTCCCCGCGCTGCCGCCGTGCGTGCAGCCGTCGTTCCTGGCCGCGCTGGAGAAGGACTCGAAGATCCCGCAGAGCATGCCGAACAGCTGGCTGCCGCCGACCAAGCAGGCCGTGCCGGGCCTCGTCATCCTCGGCGACGCCATGAACATGCGGCACCCGCTCACGGGCGGCGGCATGACGGTCGCCCTCAACGACGTGGTGCTGGTGCGGGACCTGCTCGCCCCGGAGCTCATCCCTGACCTCGCGGACACCCCCAAGGTCCTCCGCGCCATGAGCACCTTCCACTGGCAGCGCAAGCGCCTCACCGCCATTATCAACGTGCTCGCCATGGCGCTCTATAGTCTTTTCTCCGCCCGCAACGCAGAGCTCGCCAAGCTCCAGCGCGGCTGCTTCGCATACTTCAAGAACGGCGTCACGCGCGACCCCATGGGCATGCTCGGCGGCCTCATCCCGGACCCACTCGTCCTCGCATACCACTTCTTCTCCGTCGCCTTCCTCGCCATCTGGCTCGACTGGAGGAGCGTCGGGCTCTGGAAGGTCCCGCTTCTGTTCTGGAACGCGTTCTGGATCCTCTGGACGGCGAGCGTGGTCTTCCTGCCGGTCATGTACCGCGAGTTGCTTGTTTAATCTGGGTTAGGGTTGGGGTTCGTCGGCGAAGAGAAACGGGCTAGAAAACGAGATAGAGAGATAAAGTGAGAGAGAAAAAGCCTTCGTGCTTTGCGGGGGCTGATGTTATGAAGCACATTGATCAACCCCGACAGGAAATGGGAGTAGAGAGAGAATGAAGGCTTATCAGATGCCGAAACTTAACATCCATCTCTGCTCGAAATTATTCGGATTAGACATACAAAAGTCCCAAAGGGGTGTTGTTGCATCGAGTTTGTCCGGCGTGGGCGCGGGACGAAAAGATTAACTAGATTTACGGGTTGATGTGTATATAGTCGGATACTTAATTCTAATGATTCAGAAGAACCAAATTTACCACTTAGATTGATCGTGTATTATTGATGGAACGTCTTATCTCAGCTCGATATTCTAATCCCCCTTTTCGGCATGTTTTGACTCGTCTTCATATAGTGGGGGGGCATATTTGCCGTCGAATATGTTACATGTACACCGCAGCTACGGTGAGACTGATTCGTCAGTTGTGAGAGTAAGGTCTTTCGCTATGATTTACAAGTAGAGTTATACTAGTACTTCCCGGAGCGAGTTCCCTCTATCCCGTCTATGAGTCGTAGATAGACGCGTCAGGTATGCAATACAAAGATTACCTAGTACAGCGATCAGGTCGATATTCACAGATGGCAGAGATGCGACTTCACACTAATTCGAGAGCTTGGGGTGGAAATTTTGTCCATTCATTCCATCTATAAACTTGTAAATCAACGCAATGCATCGAACGTGTGCCGCCTACTCTAAGGCAGCCCAGGCAGTTCGTATAAACCGTAGTTCCCCCATTCATCTTAGCCGTTCCCCATTTCATTCGTCAGGTGAGCCGTCTCCTATACACGCCCATCATCCAGCTGGCCCTCAGCACGGCGAGGCCGATGGCCATCTTGATGCTGTCCTGTATGACGTTGAGCTTGCTGCCGCCGACCTCGTGCCAGTCGATGGGGACCTCGGCGACCTTGATGCCGGGGCTGCTGCCGATAACAGCGCCGTCGTGGCCGAGGACGGGGACCGCGGGCGCGGACTCGGCCAGCATCAACATCTCGATGTCGAAGATCCAGCCCTCGGCGTGCATGTACGGCACGATGTGCGGCAGCGCCGCCCGCGAGAACAGCTTGAACCCGCACTGCGTGTCGCGGATGCGCGACGTCGCCGGCGGCGTCAGGATCGTGAGGATCAGGTGGAAGGACCGCATGAGGAAGTTGCGCAGGGCCGAGCGCTTGACCACGGCCTCGCTGCCGACCAGGTGCCCGCGGCTGCCGATGGCCACGCCGCGGTGCGCACCGTCGACCACCTCCTCGCAGCCCTCGATCAGCTTGCCTAGGTCGCTGAACTTGGAGGCGCCGTCGGCGTCGGCGAAGAGTGCGTACTCGCCGCGTACGTGGCGCAGCCCGTGGGTCACGCCGCCGCCCTTGCCGCGGTTCTTCTCCAGCGTGACGACGCGCAGGATGTCATGAAGACCATGCTCGCGCGCAAAATCTAGCGCCACCTCGACCGTTCGGTCTTTGCTGCCGTCGTTTACAATCAGGATTTCGTACCCTGAGAGGTCGTCGCGAGGCGCGTTCTTAACGTGCCTGCGCGTGGTGGAGGACGGTCGCTTGTTGAGTGCCTTCTGCTGGTTGGGATGGGGGTCGCGCCCGAAGGTTGCGTCGAGGTACTCAACTGCTTCCTTAAGGGTGGGCAATATGCGATCTTCCTCGTTGTAGGCTGGGAACACCACACTCATGCGTACTTCGGCGGGGTCAATGGCTGCAGTGTCCGCAATGTCGGTCTGAGTGGGGTCATCGTTTCTACTCCGGGCTTCGCTCGCTTGTCGGTCTGCTAGCCATCGGTCATGCCAGCATGGTAGCTGTCGTGTCGTGGTGCCGGTGGGGGCGGTGGTGGTGTAGGTCTTCTCGGATGATAAAACAGGGCGGGGTTTAGGTGCGATGAGATGAAGTACGGCGTAAAGCTGCGACCGATTCAGTTAGCTTTATGAGAAATTCAATAGTTAATAGAGCAGAACACTTACGCCGTAGAAGGCGAAGACAATCAATGCTGCAAAGGCTGCGAGTAAGGTATGTGGAGGCGTCTCCCTCAAGGTCGAGATGAGCAAGTCCATTGTTGCGATCGCACGTTGCGACTAGAGACTGGAGAGTAAAGCCGTTTACATTGGGAGTCTCTAGCCAAAACGATGTTTGTCCTTTTCCCTACGGTTCCTCGCTGAGGAGGGACGTAGGTAGGTAGGCAATTGAGACCGTTTTACATTTGTCGTCGCTTGATTAAAAAGTTGAAAGGTTGAAGTTTGTTTACCCCTGCCACCAACTGATAGAATTGAAAATCACATACTAGTGACACCAAGAAGCTTAAGTTTAACTTTGGAAAGCAACAGCTGAGGACACGCGTGTGAAGAAGCCACGTCTCTAGGGCTAACCAATCACATGTTTTAATTGTTTCAGCACTGGTCTTAGTGCCCAGGAGGTATCCCTAATGTGGCTAGTTGATATTTAGACCCCTAAGGATCTACGCAATCTCCCCGCAATCACACAGAGCCTCCATCCCATCTAACTAAAGTAATACGTAATTGCTAGTTTTCAGCCTTAATTCATCCTCTCGTTCTTGCCTAGGAGGTTGATATTTGTTTCCCTTGCCTAGGTACCTAGGTATTCAACGTAACCATGAGGTTAGAGTTGTCTCTTCTAATCAAGAGAGCCAAGAAGCTATGGATGCGACCAACGAAGGTTAAATGATCTAGCATATCTTCACGGTGTCAATAAAGACCTATGGCGCAAATTCTGTATCAGGTGAGGGGAAGGCGGTAGGTACTGAAGAACTCCGAAAATAAATGGACGAGCTTTCATCATATGTTGATTACAAACACACAGAAGTTTCAGCCCGCCTTCATGTCAATAAGTAGACCTCACTCTTTAGTCCTCGGGCACAATTGCTATGGGGGTTCACATGTCTGCGCTATGAACTGACCGAATGACATCCCATATGAACTCGAAGCTATCGGAGCATCAACATTTACGTCAACCCCCTGATATATAAGCAACTATCAACTCTACAAATCACGCCACACATAATGGCCCCCACCCCCAGTCTAACAGCACGACTGGAAATGCGGCTGACATCTTGCAGCCCCCTACGTCTACTATCGTAGTTAATCTTGGGCCCTCCCCTCACTCCTAAATAATTCCTTGCATTACCCCTCCACGACCCAAATAACGGCCAGTTCGCCAATCGTATGCGATAGCGAGCGCCAACCTCGAGAACCCGCACTTCGGCCCCCGATGCGAGATTTTCTCAAGGATCATGCACACCCGACGGGTGAAAGCGGACGAATTAGGTATTGCCATATCAGAGCGAGTTCCGGAGTTAAGGAACTATAGGCTAGGTTGCGCTGATAAGGGGACAACATGAAAAACTACCCCTGTGGTGCAGTCCAAGTGAAGATGATACGATGTGTCTGATGTCACATTCAAAGCGGAAACCCTTGCGTCGGGTCTAGTTTCTTAACCGTCCTATGACCCCTACGATATGATGGCAATAGGTACTTGGCATCTTAGTATCTCTTGCGAGATTATGGTTTGCCATATTTTCTCACTGATCGATAGCTGCGAGCTATGTTCTATAGTTTGGCACGTCTGTGATCCTAGTTCAATGAAGTTCAGAGCAGGTAACTTTGTGTGAATGGCACCTTGGGATTTGCGTGCGAGGTGTATGAAATGTAAATATGTGGATCTCGATCGAATCTTATAGGGATCTGTTGACTTCCAGCACCATCAGTTGATTCTTGGGACATCAGTGGTATGTTTTGCTTCGAGTTCTGTAGTCGATAGCTTGGAAATGGTACCTTAATTTCCCCTGAGGCGCGAAGTCTAAAAACGTGAGCTGAGCTAAGATTATAGCAGGTGAGATTCTAGACTCCCATGGTCATTGATAGAGGAAAGCCAGGTTCGGCCTATGGCAATAGAGTTCAACCACACACACACACACACACACACACACATCCCATCATAGATCTTTCTTAACACTCACATACCTGGGTACCTCGTATGTGACTATGGGCAAGTTCGGAACGACCCGACCCGACTCCCATTTTCGTAATTTGGCGAGTGGCCAATTCTCGGCATCGAGGAACACAGACGTTCACTGACTGCGTTTTTTTTTTTCGTATCCCAAGTACCTAGACGTTCATATAACTTTGCAAAAGGGTTAGGCTCAGGTTGCTTGGAATGTTTCGCTGGTTAAGAAATTTCACTGGAGATTGGGAGCGGGTAGTGGGTAGTTGATGCTGACAGTGATAGTATGTGAGATATTATTGGCACATCTACGACCTATTTTAGGTGAAATGGAAAAGATAGATGTGAAAATGGGGTATGCATGTCATGTCATCTGATAAGTTCGAAGTATTGACCAGGGTAGCGGAAGGAGAAGGTATGTATTTGGGTCATAATGGTCATTATCTAATTTTGGGTCAGACTGTTGCCTTCAGCTTAGTACCCTAGGTACCTAGTCTAGTATCTATCCATGTTGATATGTTAGCCCAAGGACCGGTACTCCTTTTTGTTAGCCCCGTCCAGAGTTTCGCGCGACGACCGGAGATGACATTGAAAGAATGTATGAAAATGTAAGTTCCCGTGATGTACATGATTGTGAAAACCGCCGCGCCGCTCTCGAATAGAAGATGGACCCTAACGAGGATATCATTCGTATATATGCCATCGCGGTCTGTAGTGACGAATAGTGATGGCATATGTACACGCTAAAGAATGAATCAAATATCGTTGTCGTCCACGTCATTTCCTAGTATCTCCCTAGGTACCTAGGTATGCTAAAAGATATCTGCCTTCAGTTTAGTAGGCTTTAATGGGCAGTGACAGTGGGTGTTTTACCGCCGAATCGAAGTGACCACCACGCTTTCAGACCATGTTTGACTTCCGGATCCTTACTTAATTTTCCATGAGACGGCCGTACAGATTCTGGAGCTGGAACGACGGGAGTAGTCTCCTCAACTCTATGTCGAGCAGTATGATCAATCTGACCGAGACCCCCAGTTGGAGTTGGGGTACTAGTAACGGTAACGCTCGTCTTAGTAGGACGTACCGTCTCAACTGAAATTCTAATCCCACTATCGTCGGTGCTGGGCGGTCTTGATTTTGACAGTCTGCGTCTCCTCCTTTGCGTAGGTTGTGCCGGAGGAGCTAGGACGTGTTTGCCTACTTTCATTGGGTTGGCATCGGCGGAGAGTTGGAATTGACCCGTTGAGAACCTCTGTGGTGTTGGTTGCACAAGAGGCACATTCGCGACTGCTGTCTTGTTGTACTGCTGTTCTAAGGCAGCATGTTTTTCTACAGCAGGCGAAACCGTTAGGGATTCAATAGCGCAGGGAGGCGACTGAGGTGGTGCAATAGCGACGCCGATAGATTCGGCAGACGAGGCGGTAGAGAAATGACCAGATGTGCTTGATGAAGCCGTAGAGCCAACTCGCTGAGTGATAGCAGGGACAGGTGGAACGGAGGTTTCTGCACCAGGCGACCGCCGGCTCAAGGGACGAGGCGCTGAGAAGTAGGTGCTCTGAGCAGGAGGTGGATAGTACCGATCAGTCTTAGCCGGCACTTCTACGGTCGTCCCTGAACTAGTGAGAGGCGTACGGTAAGATTTCTCGCTGGAAGAAGTGCTCTGCCGAGAAACGCTTGGTTGATGAGCGAGATTTTGGGCACGGCGGTTGATGATGATCTTATTTTTCATCTCCGGTTCATCGTCAGAGCCGCTAATGTTTCCTGAGCTCGCATTAAGGGATACGCCTATATATATGTGTTAGACATGATACAGGTATATAGAGTGCATGATTGATACCCTTGCTTGATATGCCGCTAGATTGTCCTGGGGATAATCTTGGAACTGGCCCTATCGATGGAGAGGGTCGTAAATATTCGGGTTCCTTTCCCTTGGCACTTGCTAAGCTTCTAGGCTGGGCAAGATAGTCGTGACCTTCTTGGAAGTTGGCTAACTGCTCACGCCAAGGTGTAGGTACGTTGTTATAGCTGTAGTTTTTAGGAAGAGGGACGACAGGGGTGGCGTAGACGGATGCGTATGAGACATAAGATAAGGAGCTTCCAACCCGTGGCATACCGGCCATGTTGGTCTCGCCGGCCATTATGGCAGTCCTTCGCTTGTTCTGCTCCATGATTTTGGTTCTGTCGGCATGTTTCCAACTCGAAGGGGCTCCTGATAGAGCATCGCTAGCGGCATGTGTAACTACATGCCTATATGGTAACTTGACAGATTCTTCCTTTGCTTTCTCAGCCTGCTTTGCGTTGTGCTCTTTTGCTTGTGCCCGGCCACGTCTTATTATTGAGAAAACCGACATGGCGAATCCGAGTCAGGGGAAAGGTTTGTGTGTGTGGTGGTACGGGCACTCAGTGCCTATATCCACGAGGCGAAGTCAGTTTGGGTTAGCTGTTCGATTCGCCGACTACCATCCGATTGATGAGACCTCGGATCGTGATAGTTAAGGGAGCGACCGTCATCTAATACAGGCAGGCAGGCCAGAGTTGCAACCAGAAGACGACGCAAGTACTAAGAGATAGATGATTCTGTAACGAAGCCAAACGAATCTCAATAAAGGAATGAGGTTCAAGATCCAGTCGTGATTATAGATCAAGGTCAAGAATGAGTAATCCCAATACTTGTCGTATTACAGAAAAATGAAAAGGAACAAGTGCCAAGGGGGAATAATACAGACAGTAGGTGGATAGTAGGGGAAGGGTGGCGGGACTGACGCTGACGAACGGACAAGGCCAGCGGTTCTCTCGCAGGTTAAGAACGTAGGACCTGGCCTTTAAACTCTGAGGATAGCACAACTATTTTATGTGAACAGACTCAAGGTTAGAGCTAAGGGTAGTGTCTAAGGATTCACCGATATAGACTTTGGTGGCGTTTGCTAAGATCCTCGATTGGGACAGTAAATCGAAGCTTTGCGTAAATAGTAGGACCGGGAGTGGTACTTTTCTGCAAAGTAGACACATGGCTGACGCTCCTAGGAAAGGAAGACAAGCTGGCGTTCAATAAAGGAAACACACACACACTGTAACCCCAAGGAGACCAGGTCTTTACTGCTTATCGTGTGAGGTAGCATCGCTATTTCACCCCACGCGATTCGGCGTAGGGGGGCACTACATACGGGTACGGTACAATGCTTCAAGCATGCATGTACAACGGGTATATGAGCAAGCATCGCAAAATTTAAATGGTCCATCTTTAGACTTCTATACAAATGTTAACGACAGCAACACAGAGAAAGCGAGAGAGAAATGAAATATCCATTCATATAACGAATAGATAAAGTTGGTGATACCTACGGGATTGGCATATGTAGATGCATAGGCGATCATAGGCGATCCTAGTGTGTCTCGTATTCCGGCCAGACCCTTAGTGAGGGCCACAAGTTGATGCCCGCACCTGTTGCAAGTAGAAGCGGCATCATCCATTTGTTAGCTTGCAGGTTCTACTGGTTCAGCTCATGTAGGCTCTTAGAACATGATCATAGGTAGAAATCCAGGCCCGTGGGTTTGCATAAGACAACTGCTACGTTGGCACATTAGCGAACCCATGCTCGCAGCTCGGGGTATGTTACCATTCGCGATCGAATATTGATGAGTGCTTGGCCACCCCCGACAGTTCTAAATACCTTAGGGTAGGGAATTACTGTCCACGACGAGATTAGTTTCGGTGGGTTACAATGCTATATCGATTCTCGTCATTCTTCTAGAAGCAATAAGTGATGATATCTAGGTAGTCGTCGTCGTCGTCGTCGTCATTTCAGGAGTAATTGAGGATTTGAGGAACTAAAGTTTTTTGGGTTAGGTCGCTTAATACCTACCGGGGCTACCGGGGCATATGTACATATGTAGATAGCGGGGGCCAAATAGAGTTTCGGGGACGTACCGGGAGACTCCACAATGGACCCATCGCCGATCAGCTATCCTGGCTGCCTGGAGACCGGTAAACTGGGTCTTTTATCATCGTGGAAAGACCTACACTATTCAAAGACCGTTGATCCGGAATGTTGCGTTGTACGCTCTTTAGTCGTCGGTCTATGAACTATATGAAGAGGTGTTCTATCAAATGTTACATATACCTACATCTGCATCTACTTCATACATACCTTTCATTTAAATGACGAAACACATCTCGTCCACATGAACCTAGACGGGTCACATCGGCTCTGGCCATTTCTTATAGGGCTGGACGGATCCTTCCTTTCCAGCTCTTCAAACCGGTCCAGCCAGAAGCCCCACCGTCGTAGGCACATGATGGGTGGTCTATGGAATAACGGGCATCTTTTAAAGTAACTCGCCCCCCTCAGTAACATCCATGTACCCAATATTCTCTTTGGCCCACCGCATAAGAGGCTTGCCGGCATAGAAGATCCATACACAAGCAACCTGTATCTTACACTCGATTACATCTATCTTTGGAGATATACTCAACTCACTGTATATGCTCATCTCAGGACCTGCGCTCAGTTCCTCCTCGAGTGCGGATCGCAGGGCGCTTATCGCCTGGTGATGGGGACCTTTCATATCTATTTTGAGGCTTCGAGCCTCAAATATGTTCACGCCATATCTCCCAGGCGCCAGCAATTATTCTGTCGGTCCCCATCCTAGACCTTATCACAATCACCCGCCTAAGCCCCTAAGCGCCCAGCCTCCTGACAAGGAATACCCAATTGTTCCGACTTCTTGGGATAGATTTGTTCTTGTTAACTATGAGGAGGGTGATCTGGGACCTATATGTGGCATCTGTGAAGACGACAGTGAGGTCTTTGATGTTGCCTTCCACGATCCGTCAAGACCCTCCCTTGGGCCGCGAGAGGAGAGGCGACATGTGAATAGCCCTTTGAGTCCAGGAACATACCATCCGGCACCAAATATCATCAGGCACCAAAAGTTTGGGAAAAAAGGAAAAGGGTTTCGGATTATTGTATTGAAATCTTTGAAGTATTGAAGCTAAAGACATTGGACTATTTCCTCATCTTAAACGTTCCTTTAGAAGTACAAAGGTAAATATTTCTGGTCGTCGGTCTTTTATAATGCGAGTTTGGGTTTTGGGTTTCATACTGTCGATTTGGGTTAGCTTTTTAGGTAGTCCGTTGACATTCATTAATGAACTTATAATTTACGATTTCAACGCGCGAAACAAGATTCATACTGCCGTTTACCTGACATATGGCTCGTTGTAATTTGCATCCCATGATTAGCTCCTTATGACACCAGGCCTTCTAGTTGCTAGTGGCGCTCCTTAATTCTAGCGTCATGCCTAATTACAGAGGCCATATAACTAAATGGCCAATTAGACGATATAATAGTCATCATCACTTAGTAATGCCGGCAGATTTGTTTGGTTTGGCTGGAAGACTTTGTCCGCAAATTTTGTCCCTACCAATAGAGACTGATAATAACTATAAAAGGCAGTGACATGAAGGGGGCTATGGAAATGGACATTTAAAGAGGTTAAAGGTATTCATTCGGATGATGAATAAGGTGAATATGGAATGTTAGTAAAAGTCGAGTCGAAAGATGGGCATGCTTATTGCACTGGGCTGAACAGTTCAGGAAATAGTCCTTTATCTAGGTATCTATATGTTGAAAACCTAGGTTCAATTAATTGCTTATTATTACTGGCAACGACACTTTCAATGTGATATTTTTGAGTGAGCGACATCGATGCGGTATTTGAACTGAGATGACAAACGGGCCAAAGTCTACTACTAATCTTTTATATATTATCTACGTGATAACCCAGTCCTCGAGTGAAAATAAGAAGTACTGTATGTTACACCAAGTGTGTTAAGAGGAATTCGATATGGGACTTCAACCCTTTAGACATTGACTCAATGTAATATTTATTTCATCAGTGAATGATATGATGTAATATATTGACCTAACAGGTTCATCCAAAATGGAGGCAAGTTGTGACCTGTTAAACTTGGAAGGTACCTAACTATTTTTGTTTGAGCCGATTATATACGCACTTTAAACCTTATTTTTGCTCGGTTGAACCCGTATACTTAGTTTGAGGCCTTCGTTGGGTATATTTGGATACTTACATGTTTATGGGAACAAGTGATGTTCTATAATATTAATCAAATTGATCGGTAATGTTGATTTTAGAATACTAAAGTTTACTTAGGTAATATTATATTTTGTTTTTCGGACATTATGACCTCGATTTACCATATGTATTTACTTAGTAAAGGATGATGTCTCTTATAACACGTGGATTATGCACGACATATTTTAAGCACATAGCCGCTACCGCTATCAAGCAAGGGTGACAAAGCGTTTGACATCGGATGCCTAGGTAAGTATTAAACGAGCGGCTATGAACGTTGATGCTGGTCGAATCAGCCGCGTTAAGGAGATGTGTTAAAGGGGTCCCACGATTTCGTGATTTAACCCCTATTTTTAATTGTATGTGTGTGTGACGCATTGAAACCTACATACCTTGGTATCGCTTTAATGTATATGACGGTTAGATTCTAATGATCTACTTACCTTAATATATCTCGGCATCTATGAGATATGGATACGAGATAATAGGTAGCTACCGTCCCATACCTCCCCCTCTGCCGACACCTTCCTTAAGTTTAGCTGGTTTAGGTACATACATGGGATATGGATTGGTTACTATCTGTGCAAACCTAGGGAATTAGCTGCTAAGGACCCAATTTTATCACTGCCCCATTAAAGCTCGAACCACCAGGCCGTCTCTTAGCAGCGAGAGGGAGTCCCAAAAAAATCCCGAAGAAAAAACAACCTACATCCTTGAATTCCCCTTGGTAGGTGAGTTATGGATATGCTGACACGGAAACCTTGGATATGCGCATCTTTCTATAAGGCATTCAAAAACTTATCTAGTTTAAGTGTCAGTCTTTGAAGTTAATTGTCTGTCTATAATTAGCGGTTCCGCAATCCCTTGCTATCTTGCGTCTTTACCTCTCGGGCCTCGCTTAAAATACGTCACAACCCGATCAGCGCACGAACCCCAAAGCGATCCGTTCCCTTTCTTGCTCTCTCCCCCCCCCAGACAATTTTCAATCTAGACCCTGTCGCACGGGAGAAACAATCCTGACCTGGCTGCCTTGCCTAGCCCGACTTTCTCGACATTTACATCTCACGTCGCCTCACTTCATCTCAAACCACAATCTTCATCCACCCACCACGAGCCACAGAGCCCCATCTCTGCCTGTCCGTAATCAACCGGCCGCTACACCTTGTCTTTCCTCTCGGCCCGCTCGTGCTTTTTATATTTTTTATTTGATAGTCATCCATTTCTGGCTTACCACCCCCTCCGCATATACTTTTGTCGCGTGCGCGCCCATCAATTAGCGCGCCAAAATCAAAGAAAAAGTGGCTGCGCTCACCCTTCTCACCCAGAGCGACACCGAATTATCTCTTCAACAGCATCTAGATCTCGTACCCGATCTCCTGCAATACAATCGACTGGTCACCGACACCGAAACTGACACACCGTTGACGATGGCGGCACAGCCCGTGCCTCATCCGTCGACGGATAAGAAACGAGTCAAGGTCTACGAGCTGCGCAATAACGACTGGTTCGATCGTGGCACTGGCTTCTGTATTGCCGCCTTCAACATTGTAAGCGCCGCTCGACCCGCGACGCGCCTTGCGCAAACATGAATCTTCCGTCGCACTTTCTACCTTTCTGATCTGCAATTACTAACGTGATTGATATCTACAGACTGAAGATGGCCAACAACGAGATCCACGGGTAATTGTCGAATCCGAAGATCAACCTGATCGTGTATTGCTCGAGACGAGAATCAATAAAGAAGATGGCTTCCACAAACAGCAGGGTATGTAAATGACCTAAATACAACTCAACTCTCATTACAGCAATTAACTGATTGTTATCGCACTAGAAACTTTGATTGTATGGACCGAACCAAGCACTGGTGTGGACATGGCCCTCAGCTTTCAGGAAGCTGAGGGTTGCGCTATGATATGGTAAGGCTCACCGCACCTTCCCGGCTTACCACCCGAGCTCGACCCAGACCCCTTTGGAAAGAACAAGTGACTAAAGATATTTATTATTGCAGGAAGTTCATACACGGTATTCAACAACAATACCATAATGTGAACGCGCCAGGTATATTGATCATTAACATCCATTACTCGATATTCTTGTTAACCTAGTTATTCGTAGACGATAGCTTATCCGACGATCTCGCTATGGAAATGCCTAATCCTATCTCCCTGCCGCTAGCTTCGATGGCTAACCTTGCTGAGATCGAATCACAAATGCGCGGGCTCAGTGGAACAGCTAATGGCCGCGACGCTCTTACCAAATATGTTCTAACAGAAGACTTCATCGGCAAGCTGATCCCTCTAGTTGGCGATGCAGAGGACCTCGAAAGCCTCAATGATCTGCATCGTCTTTGCAACATTATGAAGATTGTCATTCTTCTCAATGATACGAGTATCATAGAGCATGCTGTATCAGACGAATGTGTCATTGGTGTTGTTGGCGCGTTGGAATACGACCCGGATTTTCCCAGCCATAAGGCTAACCACCGTCAATGGCTAGAAGGCGAGGGTCGATACAAGGAAGTCGTGCGCATCGAGGACCCCCAGATATTGAAGAAGATTCACCAGACATACCGACTACAATATTTGAAGGATGTTGTTTTGGCGCGTATCCTAGACGATAATACGTTTTCCGTGCTGAACTCCCTCATCTTCTTCAACCAGGTCGATATCGTACAACACCTACAATCTAATGCCAATTTCTTAGCCGAGCTATTCAACATATTCAAGTCCCCCTTATCCGGCCCGAGACGTAAGAAGGAAGCGGTGCTGTTCATACAGCAATGTTGCGCAATTGCCAAAAACCTTCAACCGCCGTCTCGCCAGACCCTCTACAACAATTTCCTTGCTCACGGACTTTTGCAAGTTATCAATTTTGGATTGCGGCACGGTGATGTAGCGGTTCGAGTTGGAGCTACTGACATATTAGTATCAATGATTGATCACGACCCGCAGATGATTCGGAACATGATATACCGACAACTCCAAGACAAACAACCACCTCTGACGGACTCGCTGATCGATCTACTTTTGGTGGAAGTTGATTTGGGTGTCAAATCGCAAATATCCGATGCGTTGAAGGTTCTTCTCGATCAGGGCCCACCACCGCAACAGGAAGCATTTGCCAAAGCCAACGGCGAGTATGCAGTTCGGGCCGCGTCTAGAATACCACCAAGTGCAGATCCACAACAGGACAACTTTCTCAATAATTTCTATGAGAGTTCAGCTACCAAACTATTCCAACCCTTGATTAATCTGGAAGGCCGAGCAACCATGGAATTCTCAGTCCAGCAAGCTTCCATGTTCACCTACCTGATCGAGATCCTGTGCTTCTTCATCCGCCAGCATCAACACCGCAGCAAATTTTTTGTCTTGAATAACGATATCGTCTTGCGCATCAGCCAGCTTCTGAAATGCCCGGAAAAATTCCTCAAACTTGGTGGGTATTTTAGAGGCTTACAATAATATTCATGTGCTGATTCTCCTACAGTTGCTATCCGGTTTCTTCGCCAGCTAATCAGCCTGCAAGACGAGTTTTACGTTAAGCACGTATCAGAAAAGAGGGTCGTCGGACCAATTCTTGATGTTCTCATCGAGACCATGCCGAGAGACAACCTGCTCAGTTCTGCCTGCTTAGAGTTCTTCGAATTCATAAGGAAGGAAAACATCAAGGAGCTTGTGAAGCACATCGTCGAGAACTACCGAGACAGGGTACAGGCCCTGGATTACCTGGATCTCTTCAAGACCCTGTTGCTTCGATACGATCAAACGGGGGGATTCAGTGTCAATATGGACTACTTCATAGAGGTGGATGACGAGCCGAGGAGACGGACGAATATCATCAATCCAAAAACCGGGGCTTTGATGGAACATCTCGTTATGGACCAGGCCGAGGAAGAATATTGGAATACATCTGACGATGAAGAGGACTTGCAAGCAAGACCCGGAAGTCGAGCATCCTTGAACGGAGAATCACCGAACACTAAACCGTTAGTCGATTATGCCTCGGATGAAGAAGGAGATGAGAATCTAGAAGCTGGAGCGCTCTCGGCTGACGAAGACAGGCAAAATGATGGGCCAAGGAAAACGGGCGAAAATTCGAGGGGCGTCGGTCCTCCACCAGAGCGTTTGTCTGAAAAACGACGACGCGAGGAGGAGGATGAGGATGATCTCAGCAAAATGGTTCAGCACAAACGTCGAAATAGCACATCAGCCAGCTCTAATTCTTCGGCCGTCTCTGGTGTTCTCAGGAAAAAGAAGAGTATTTCTGGCGCTCGAGACGCTGGCGGCGGTCCGAGAAAGATCGCCATCAGTCTTTCTCCAAACTTAAAGAGTGGCAACGGACAGAGTCACGTTCGATCAGATGACGAAGCGTGAAGAAGTCCAAAATCGACTTATTTTTTTCGGTGCCTCATTTACGCTCTAGCATGATCTGGTTTCGGTACGTTCATAATGATAGGAAAGGAGGCTGGCGTTCGGCGAGAGGATCTTTTGCGACTCCGCATGTGTCTGATAGGGATAGAGCCTAGATGCTAGGGGAAACAAAGGCGGTGAAGGGGTTATCTAGGGCGGAGGACAGAACCATGTAGCTGGGGTCCATCTAGACGCCGAGGTCAGTGCTGTCGAAGAAGTTTAGTTGTTAAGGGTGTATGGCCTACCGCGGAATCCGATAGCTGCAAGCTAAGAGAGACTCGTCAGTGTACTATTATTATGAGCTATCCCGACGGATAACCCGGGGTCTGAAAGGCGATTCGGGCAGAGATTGACAGGGGGTAGTACACAAAATAATGATCGCAAAGCTAGTTCGACGATTCATGTCTAGGGACCATGCAAGTTGATTGTTCATAGTATGTCACTAACTGCCCCGAAATGCTACGAAATCAAATGGTCATGTTGAACGACTGTCAGGTCAAAGTTTTTCGTGGGTTATCCGTGTCCGGCTATCTAGGCGTTGCCTCTATAATTTTGCTGCCCCTTCGTCATCTGCCGAGGAGATCTCGATCACGAGCTTCCCAAACTGCTTCCCATTTCTGATATCCTCGAACAAGCCGTCGATGCCGTCGATATTGTCCAGCCCCTTGACCACACGGCTCACGACGGGGTGTATCTGGTGCTTGCGCACGAACTCGATCATGTCGCGGAACTCGACGCGCGAGCCCATGGTGCTGCCGCGGAGGTCGAGGTTCTTCATCACGGCCTGCATGGACCAGTCCATCTTGGGGCCGACCGTCATGCCGTAGACCGAAATCACGCCGCCCGCGCGCAGCAGCTTGACGCTCTTGGAGACGATGTCGCCACCGGCGCCGTCGACCACGGCGTCGAGGTAGGGCCGCGAGGGCGGCAGCTGCGCCGCCAGCTGTTTCTCCCACGCGCCCTCCTTGTACGAGACCCCGCCGCTCGCGCCCAGGGCCTTGGCCCGCTCCAGCTTCGCCGGGTCGCTCGACGTCACGTACACGTTGGCCCCGAGCGCGACGGCGAACTGTAGTACGGATAACGCCACGCCGCCGCCGATGCCCGTCACGAGGATGTTCTTGCCGGCCGCGGAGGAGAGGTCGCCGCCCAGGGCCTTGGTGACGAGGGCCCGCCATCCGGTCAGCCCGACGAGCGGCAGCGCGGCGGCCTCGTGGGGGGAGAGGTGCGGCGGCGACAGCTCGACCTCGTCCGCCGCCACGACGACGTAGTCCTGCGCCGTGCCGACCGGGCACAGCGCCGAGCCGCCGATGACGCTGAACCGGGCCACGTCCTCGGGGCCGTCGGGCGAGGCGGCCCACCCCCGCGCCGGGGTTAAAATCACGCGCTTCCCGACGAGCGACGGGGGCGCGCCGGGGCCGGCCTCGAGGACCGTGCCGGAACCGTCGGCTAGCAGCGGGTGCGCGAAGGAGATCCCCGGGTACAGCTGCTGCCGGATGAAGAAGTCGCGGTGGTTGAGCGCGGCGGCGTGGATCCGGATTAGCAGCTCATTGGGTCCGGGTTTGGGTTTGGGGACTTGGTTGATTTGGAGACTATGTTTGTGCGACTGTGTTAGTATTGGGCGGTTCTCGGTGTGGAAATAGGGGGGGACGGTGGACTGATAGGGGGGTTTCTTACGGGTACCAAACCTGGCCGGGCTTGCCGTGGACTTTCTTGATTGTTAGAGCTTGCGGCATTTTAGGCGAGTTTCACTTAAATCGTTCAATCATTAATATTAATTTTTACAAATAGTCTACCCAAGTAGTAAACAAATGATAAGTCTCACGTATTGCTTTGTCTCTAGACAACTTATACGATTCGAAGTTGTAGGTTCCACTTTAGTCTGAACCTAGGTACATGCCTCATTTGTTAGCTATCGAGACGTGATTTCTCCCCGCAATGAGCATTATACAGCCTCGGTACTACTAACCTTGGCTAGGTAGGTCCAAGGTGGTAGAACCGTGGTTACACGATGTTTTGATACAAAAATATGCAATTATGAAGTGCTTACAAGGTTTCTTTGTCATTTACCTAGGTACCTACGGTAAGCTACAGATATGCACCTGCAGGTTGGAATACATGAATCGAGAAGGGAAGGGGGGAGGTCTAAAATCTAAAATATTTATTTATTTGAAGTTGCGTCAGATTTAACTAATATTGCCTGAAGGAATTGGAAATATTCAGACTTAACTTAGATTATCCATCCCTCTCGCAATTACAAATCTGTCACGATAACGGATGACTGCCCTCATTCGGCCGATCTACCCATCACAGCCATCATCAATATAACATATAATATAATCCTTATTATCTACCTAGTAAAGATATGACTTTTAACCAGTTTCGGTGTCTCTTGAAGTCAAGATAAAGATTACAGTTACTGATTCTGTCAAAGATGCATGGATGCATTCGGTCCTAGAACCGAGAATGGCGATGAGCACCCAAATCCTATTGCCATACTCAAAGAACTCTTGGAAAGATGGGTTACATCTAAGACTAGTCAAGTTTATTCTCCGAGACGCCTCCCGCAAATGGCTACGATATGGCACACTTGAAGCTCAGCCACGGTAGTGATCGTCAATGCAATAGTAGTATTTTACTATCTACCATCACCAACGAGCCAACTAACTGGTCACTCCACCGTTAACGTAAGGTAAGGGCCAGATGTGGCGCTCCTAACGAGGGTTTTTTTTATTTGAGCTAATTTAGCACGTGTGCTCTATCATATTGACTATGGTTCCAGGTAACTGGTTCGTGGGTTAGCTTTACTCCCAACGCATTACGCAATGCCGGTGACCGATAGCCTGAGGATTTTCTGACCGGTTCGAAGGAAATCTTGTCAGCATCTAATGTGAAAAAATGACAAGTAAGTTTAAAAGTGCGGAAAATATATATCCGGTTCCTCGAGGATCGTATACTACAAACGAAGCAGACAAAGACAACTTATCAATAATGGCAAAACAAGGAATTGCCCAGGTGATGACTCGATTGAAAGCCGAAATCCCAGAAAATCCCATCATACCGCCACGAGATCCCCACGTAGTTCGGCGAAGCGCACGGACATATTCATGCGAGATCCCCGAGCCTCTATATTTTTATTGATCGCCGTCCACTCGTCAGCCTTAAGGAAAGTTCCGGGCTTGGGGCTAACATCCTAGCGTTTCACAATAACGTTCTCGAAACATGGATCAAGATGTTCGAGGACTGGGGCATGGCCACATGGGCGATTTCGAACTTCTGTGGAAGCTCCCCGCGTGCAACCATCCGCTCTCCCCCCTTACGGTATAGCGTAGCATACCCGGTCCAAAAAGGGGGTATGGGACTACCAACTCACAGCCTCTAAGGAGATAACTATCCAGTTATAATGTAGGAAACAGAACGGGATATCATCTTAGTCTTGTACGTATGGCATAACAATAAAGATGCTGCCATGCTAGCGTCGCCGACCGTTGGGATCAGTTAGAGCCTTTGCCGGCCCGAGAATACATGGATGAAGGCAAATTTCCCAAATTCCCATATATTTGGTACCCCATCCGTATTGAGCTTGCGGGTCCCCATCTGGCAGGCCTTACTCAAACGGAGGAATCATCAGATGGACGCAGAGATTTGGGTGGATTCACGTCGGCGACTGTCAAGTATGAGATGACTAGAGTATAATAGCTTGCCCACGAGCTTAAAAGTTCGAGACTACGGTCGACCACTCCTCCACATCATTTTCCAGCTCCCTACTACAATAGTTCATCCAACACTAGAACCATATCACATTGACGTCTGAAAATATGTGTACACCTCTTGTTACCGGAGCCGCCTTCGGTGCGGCCCTTGCGGCAGCAGCAATTTATCAACCAGACGTCATCGTCGAACAAATGACTCTCCGGAACTGGCACATGGTCACCACCTTCTTGACTGCTTCAGGCACTAGCACGTAAGACTGTTCTTCTCTGTATCTCAACCCCATCTTTGTTTCCTTGAGTACGACAATGAAGTCGTTAACCCCTGAGGAAGACTTCTCGTCACCGTATTCCAGAGACTAGGCTATCTCCACCTGAATCCGCGGAGCTACTCGACAGTGAACATATTCGGATCTCTCGACGGAAACATAATAGGAGGGTTGCTTTTAGGCATCGGCATGGCCATCTCTGGTGCCTGTCCAGGGACTGTCTTCACCCAGGTCGGGGCCGGCTTCCGTTCTGGTTTCTACACACTGGGAGGAGCGATGATTGGGGGTATAATCTGGTCAGGTTTCCTGCGGCCAGCTCTCCGTGATCGGGTGAGGCCGACTGAAGAAGCAGCGCCTGCGAAGTACTGCCGTCTGACAGTGAACGAGTTGACAGGGACAAGCCAAACAATAGTTCTCATTGCTGTTGAAACGCTGTTCGCAAGCGCCATCGCGACAATATTCTACCTTAATTCCCCACAGTCTGGTGGCCTGGTGGGTCCGGTAACAGGAGGCTTCTTGATTGCCGGGGCTCAGCTAGTCTCTATCGTAACACGAAGGAATCTCCTTGGTACCTCCAGTTCCTTCGAGGAGGTCGGCGACTATTTCTGGTGGGCAATAGGACGGGGAGTAAGACCGAAGTCATACAGCGCCATTATTCTTACTGTGGGTATGG
The DNA here is from genome assembly GCA_022578535.1 of Jackrogersella minutella. Classification (NCBI taxonomy): domain Eukaryota; kingdom Fungi; phylum Ascomycota; class Sordariomycetes; order Xylariales; family Hypoxylaceae; genus Jackrogersella; species Jackrogersella minutella. The sequence continues at coordinate 236,129 of MU388213.1, forward strand.
CTGCCGGGGCCCTAGTCGTTTCTCTGGCGTCACCGTCCACGCATGTGGTACCTGAAACTACCATCGAACCGACCAGAGCGGCCCTTGGCGGCATACTCCTCGCTGTCGGATCCAGGATGGCTGGTGGCTGCACGTCCGGCCATGGGATTAGCGGGATTTCTCTTCTCTCCGTCTCAAGCTTCATCACCGTGGCTGCTATGTTTGCTGGAGGAACGGGCGTCGCTCTGGTCCTCAAGTAATTCGACTAATCAAAAGCCTCATCTCACATATCTGAAGCTCGGATAAGGTGTTTCCGCGGGTGGATCTCTCACCTCTTATCATCAAGATAAACTCCACGAGAACTTACATTGTATATATGAGCAGTAGTCATTTCGTTCTACTAGCCCGTTGCTTTATTGCTGTCTTGTATATCGCCGAAGCCAAGAATACGGATCCACAACCCCTTTCTCTTAGACCAAGTAAACAAACTAGTTCACCGAGTCTCGCGGTTGTCTTTCGAGGAGGGAAATGAGAGTATCACTATTACACACGTATTTGCCGAATAGAGGCCGAAATTAGAGAGGGTCAGCCCAATACATGTACGCTGAATATACATGATTCGGCAAGCAAAGATTCATGAAATCCCGGAAAGGATCAGCGACGCTCCTAAGATAAGTTTGACGAATATGGACACCTGTGGTCAGGCAATAATAATACACACACAGACCGGGCAAGCCGTGATCCGGGGTCGCCGACCGAACATATATAAGTGCTCCCCATTGCGGATCTGGACATCTGCGCTCGCCGTGCAACGTCGGCCTCCGGCATCGCGACCAATAGAGGAGCTCCTAGGACAGCATCACGCGAATGGGAGAGGAGCGGGGGGTAGAGTAAGCATATTGTCTCGGCCACTTGCGGAAATACCTAACCCATCCATCCCCCCTTTTCTTCGGGAAGGCCGCATGGGATATATGTCATGCATTATTTTTTTTCTTATATATATTGGACATGATCTAGGCGTGAAAGAATAATGATTTCTACAGGTGTTACACAACCTTAACAATGTATTATGACTTATCGTTTCCTGCCGTCCGTCACAGGCTTGTCAGTTAATATCCAGAATCTGGCACCGTCTCGGCGATTCATACCGCATCTGCTACATATAATATACCTCTTACACCCTCGACGCACGTGCGTGTCTATATTGCATCTATCCAAAACAGCAACCTCCTCCGCTCGCCGACGTCTACGACGAACTGTAGTCGCCGGGGATGCGGTACACCGCTATATCGCGCCGCGGCTGCGCGTGTCAGCGCCAAGTATTATTCGGTTTCCTATCCGCGTTCTCTGCATGAACTCCCATGTGTTCTCCTTGCCCTCCCTTTTTATATATATTGTATCGATTCCAACCAGGGTATCATGTCGGGGATATAATTCTTTTAAAAAAACACGTGTATTGCCGGGCGTTTATAGTACATATGCATGTAGGTAGACTCTTATGGAAGGGCTGAAGGGGGCAATCTCGGCTCCGAGAGGTATGCCCATCCTGTCCCCAACACTGGGCAACTTTGTTTGCCTCTCAACCTAACACGGCTCTTATGAAAATGTGATCGTAGTTTAATATTTTGAGATTTTCACGTAGTAAGAAGAGCGTTTGTTTCCGTTCCGCTAAGAAACCAAGGTACGTTGGATCTTGGAACAGGTCGTGGGGACTTCGACGCGGGATGAGTGAGATAACTCTAATACTGATTGATATATGTACACATACGTACTAGAGAGGGTAGCATTGAGCGAAATGTCCTTCATATAGTAGTCGATAAACATGACCAGATGTTACTCTACTACTATTACAACTGAATCACGCACATGAAAGATAAAAGGGGCAAAGACGAAATCATTGTAGAAGTCAAATTCCATAAGCCATTTTGTATTGTACAAAAGCAAAAGCAAGCATTATCAGAGGGTCGAAATACGACTTAACGAACTACCACTCATGTCAACTCCCACGGAAGATTACCTAGGCAGCCACCCCGAAGTAAAGGCAAACGCAACGATATGATACAGCCAGGATATCCGTCTCGTGACCTTATTTCGCTACCTAGTAACCTTTTGATGATTTGGGTGAATGCGCCTAATTATCAGAGTTTGTGACACGCCCTGTAGCTTGATCGAATGTGTATCGGGAGTGTGTGTGTGCTTGTTAGTTGATGTATATCCATCTTGAAGAGTTAGTAATTCAGTTCGCCACCACCGCCGCCCGCAACGTGATCGAGATCCTCGTAACTCTTCAGACTACGGCCTTGGACGGCCTCGCGAGGGCCGACTGCCGCTCCACCAGCAGCTCCGTCGCCCCATCGTCCGGCACCTCCTCGTCCACGACCTGCTCCTTGAGGGTCCTGGTTCCAGCGACCCTGCTGTTGGCGACGGTCGTAAGGGCCGGATCGATTTTGGAACCTTCCGGCATTGGGACCGCCGCGGCGGACAGGGCCGGTGCCACGCTCCTCGCTCCCGGCAGTCCATCCGGGAGCTTGTACGCCGTGATTACCACTGAAAAGCGTGGGCATAGGTGGAATTCCCGGAAAGCCAGGGAATGGCGTGACAATATTGTTCATGGCGAAGTTCTGTAGGTTGAACCCACGTGGGGTTCCCTGCTGTGTCTGGCCATTGGATGGTGGGAAATGTCCATTGCTGTTGGCATCAGTCCTAGATGGCGCGATATGCGCAGGGTCAAGCACATATGCATTGATCAATTCAAACTAGGCCTGAGGTTAGTTACGTCTACACATCATCAGGAAAGACTCAATTACCTCTTGTTTCATGCCCTCCAGCCAGTCAGTATGGCGTTTCTCAACATGCTTCTTCCAGAAGTGGTCTTCCTTGAAAAGTTTGGCACAATCTGGGACCTTGCACCTCCACTTGTGTTCATCTTCCTGCTTCACGAACTTGGATAATTCATCATTGAGCGCATCCTCAGTGGGTTTACCACCCAGCTTTCGGACGTCTACTGAATCAGGCTCGAGGATTTGCATAATCTTATCCTCAAAAGTTTTAACCCACTTGTAGGCGCGTTCGAGCTGCTGCTCGGATTTGGAAGCGTTGCGAAATTTGCGATCCGGCTCCGGCGCTTCACCCTCTTCCTCGTCCTTTGTTTCCTTAGGCTTTTTGGAAGGGAACGCATCACCACTCGCACTGGCGCGAGCGACATTCTTGGCGGCAGACGAGAGTGTGCTACGAGGCCGGCGCAGATGACCACCGGGACATTTTCTGGTCAGCTCGTGAATAGAGTCGCTCTCGAAAACGCAGAAGAAACAGAAGTTGAAAACTCGGCGCAGATACTCGATCATGAGATCGAGCTGTTTCTTCTTCACTAGAAGTTCTTCGTCATCCACTTCATCATCTACTGCTCCTTCTTCATCGGACTCGCCCATCTCGCCTTCTTCGCCTTCGTCCATCGCATCATCAAAGTCAAGATTACGTTCTTTCTTAGGTTTTTTGGGCGCTGTCGTCGCAGGGATTGCCGGCTGCAGACTTCCAGCGCTTCGTAGAGTTTCCACTCTCTCTTCGATTTTTAAAGTAGCGTTGAAATCTGAGCCGAAATCTTCCTCAAACTTATTGACCAGTCGTTGAGCAAGACTGAGATCTTTCTCCACTCTCTCAGGAGCAGAAAAAAGGTCCCACAACGCCTTCTTGCGAGGGTTACTGGGAGGGTTATGGACGCCGACATGGCATACGAAGTCGCCTCGAACTTCGTCCTTCACCGTCTTTCCGTTAATGGCCTCAAGAGCCTTATCGGCGGTAGAAGTCGGTACAGGTGATTCGGCCTTCCCGTCCTCCATTTCCTCGTCATCCTTCGGATCTGCTCGATCAACAGGTACGGCAGTCTCGGATGAAGGATGCAACATGACCCAGCCCATACGATGATATCTCTTACTAGGATTAGGGTCGCTTAAGGATAACCACTTAAAACCGCCTTCTTCCTCCCCAAGGTGTTCTTTGCAGAAAGACTCTAAATTTTGGCGGCTGACGTGTGGCGCGATGGTTTTGATCAGAAGAGTAGGCTGATACAAGTTTTCATCTCGGAGGTCACTACCGTTTGCAGGAACTAAATCACCAACCCCAAGCACTTCATTTGCAGCCGTTGCTTCACCCTCTTCCTTTTCCACAACACCGCCAAGCCCATTGCTTTCGCTCTTGGGAATTCCCTCCAGGGAAAACTCGTCAAAGGTGCCAGATTCCAAATCTTGTTCCCATTGACTGTACCCGGTGCGACGAAATTCGTTGATTTGCCTGCGTAGAGCATCTCGAACATCAGGGACATATCGTTCTCGAAACCATTGCTCCTTCTTGTGTTCGGCAACGAAAGTTCTCGCCATCTTCGCCTGAAGTTCCTCCTTATATGTGTCATAGGCAGACTGAATCTTTGCCTTTTCTTTGTCACGATCTTCTTGACTCTCCCTGCCACGTGGACGCTCAGGCTCACGTCTTCGCCCACTTCGCACGCGCTCCTTTTCTTCCTTGATTTTTTCGTTGGTTCTCCACCACTCGCCAAAGTACGAGAACCCAACCTGGAAAGGTAATTTGACTGGATCAGTCAGTGGGTTCACGGTTGGTTGAGGAGGCTGGTTGCCGCCGCTTTGGCCTGGAACGTAACGATCAATGTTCGCCGGAGGCGAATTGATGCGTCGTCGATCGTCTCGATCACGAGTCCCAGCATAGTCCTCCCTACCACGGCCTCTAGGCTCGTATCTGTCTACAGGTGGGGGTGAACGCGAGCGGTTACGTCGGGTTCGATCATGGCCTATCATAGTTAGTTCGTGTTTCTAAGCTAAGCAATCAAGGTCAAGTAGAATCACTACAACGAGTAGCATATATGGAACGAGTAACAAGGAATCCAGCAGGGCTCATCTGGCACGTAATCTAGCATATGAAATAGGCAGCGTTAAAAGAGATAATAGGAAACGCACCAGGTGAGCGAGCACGATAAAAGCTTTCGCGGGGCTCATCTTTGACCCGGTCGTCGCGGCTGCTCCAGCCGCGATCAGGAGGGGAGCGCCCGGGGGCATCGCGATATGAGTACGAGTCCATTTTAGTTAATTCAAATGGCACGACGCGCATCGAATGTGTTCTAGAGGTCGAGGTACTGCGTCGCAAGATTTAGTTTTAGACAGCGTGGAGCGCGTAAACCAAATGCGACCGTGACGTATATTTAAGGATCGAAGGGATACGATAACGCGTTGGCGATGCACAATAGTTGGTGCTACCGGTTGCTTGCGTATAAATTCGTTGCCTATTGTTTGACAAGGCGATTGTTGTTAGAGAAACCATCTTGACAATGTTTGGGGAGAGCAGAGAGAAGAATAGAAGGTAAATCTAGATAACAAGTGGAATGAGGATTGATGTTATCGGCAAGCCAAATTGAGAAGCTGAGCATGGGCAAGAGCGTAAGCTCTGCAATAAGCAAACCGAAAGTGGCAGCAAGGAAGATATAAAAGTTTGTCACGGCTTTGTGATAGTACTATTGATACGGAGAAAAAAAAGCGGAAGATTGGTAAATAGGGAGATGAGATCAATCGGGATCAGGAGGGAAGCGATCGTGAGGATCAGGGTCGTGAGGGAAAAGGGGAACAACAGGTGCTAGAAAGGCCATTGACAATATGGAAGTGTTCAGAAAAAATAGGATAGACGAACTGGAGTGTTGACGAGAAAGATACTCCTAGAGGGCGCGATGTCCCAAGGTATCCAGGATATCCACTGGTGTTTGTTGTCGGTGTAATAAAAGATGAAGAAGAAGTCTAAGTTTCGAGACAAGCGGCCAACGACACAAAGCGGTGGCTGATAGATCCGTCGGAGGATGATGGTTCCGAATCAGGTGCGTCGAATTGATCTTGGAACGCGTCAGGTTAGTCAGCCAACGTGGCGGGTAAAGTTACCTTAGCAGCCTAGCTTAGCGTATGCATTAAATTGAGCTATTGGTTACGACGATAATAATGCATTGATGCGCAAAGACCAATTGATTATGCCGGATAACTGCCGATCCATAAACTAAAATATCCATATCAATACATACATATGTACCTAAGTATCGATATAATTATCGGTAGCTTCCAATGTGATCAAGTTCCGAAAACAAAGGGAAGGCAGCAACTGTTTTCAAATAAAACAGACAATGCCGCCCGGTTGTCGCCTACTTAACCCTGCGATGTCCATACACCAGATGAGCCCTGAGGCTGTATATGCAGACATATACCTGTAGCAGCTGTAGGTAGGTACTAGAAGCTCCACAGTCGTTGTGAGCTATCGATGATCCCTACGTCATCTCAAAGTCTAGAGGTTCGATCTTTATAAGTAAATACTAGCTAGAACATCGAAGCTAAGAAGTATAAAAATAAATATTTCAACCCATTATAATCCTCCGTCTGTAAATCGTCTCAAGTTCACCAGCGTAATACTCTAGGTAACTATTTCATCACTCGAAATGACAACGTATATTCCCCGTCTCAACTCTATACCGTACGATGTCTTCGCAAACCCAGCCGCCTCAGTATTGCTACCTGTCGTACTAGGCACGGCGGTAGGCTTCAGCTCCCGGCGTGAGTTTTCCTCCTTCTCGACCTATCTGCACTAATCTTTGGACACCCTAACATAGAGCAGCAGCCAAGCAGACGCAAGCCACATATCTCGCCATGAAGCAACCACCACTTCGTCCTCCGCCGCAAGTCTTCGGTCCAGTTTGGACCCTCCTCTATGGGTTGATGGGCTACGCGGCCCACCGAGTTGTGACTAGGTCCTCGTCTCCCTTTACCTCTACAGATCAGATCCGGGGTTTGTATTCCGCTCAGCTCGGTCTGAACCTGCTGTGGATGCCTCTATTCTTCGGGCTGCGGAGACCGGTTCTTGCGCTAGCCGATATAGTGTCGCTAGTTGGGCTCAATGGCTACTTGACTTACCTGTACTTTTCAGTCGACAGTGTAGCGGGCTGGTGTCAAGTGCCGTATATGGCATGGCTTGGTTTCGCAACTTACCTCACAGCGGGAGTAGGATACCTGAACAACTGGGATATTTCAGAAGCTACGCTAGCAAAGAGAACATAGGAGTCATCTTGTATCACATGTATCAAGTATGCGTCTGTTGTTGTAAACAACATCTAGAATGCCACAAGAATCAAACATCTACGTGCTCTTAATTTCGCGTAAGAGTCATCTTTGCGCGCTCTTATAAACGACCATACAAGAGAACGCAAACATTGTTTAGTTGATTTATAGCAACCCAGACATAAGTGCAACATGAAAACGCCAGTACTCCCCACCATTGATCCATCTATCCTCCTTTACTATAACTCGGTGTATTTTGATATACCTTCCAAGGACATCATTTTGAACATCATTCATAGCGGTAAGTATCGCTTTAGGCCGTCAAAGACGATAAAAATAACGGCTGAACTAGGTGCTGATCGTAATACCGTAATTCCACACCCACGATAGAACCCCTTAAGTCCATGTTGGTTCCACAGAGCCTTTCCCTCTGACCAGAATGTGCTTTTTCGAGCAGTACCGCCAACTGGCGAAGTCTGCATGCGGGATTTGACGGTGTCGGCCGGGAAGAACAAGAAATTGTATGACATACCGGCGGAGGCGCCAGCTACGGCTTGCTGCCAAAATGGTAGGGCTTCTGTCGCCAATGCGTCCTTCTCGAGCTGCGACTTGGCGGATTTCTCGTTGAGAAGATAGAACATCTTAGTAACCGTCTCCTTAGCGCCGAACCAAGCCGCACAACCGCCGGATTCTCGGAAGAATGTACCCATTTGTCCACGCCAGAAGCCTTTCACGCCCTCGTGCTTGTACACATCTCGGATGACGGACGGAATACTTGGGGCCTTGGGTATCGCCCCATTTGTATTAGTCGATGCGGGGACTTGGATCCTGCACTTTACGAGTTCTATGGGTGTGAGGACGACGGAGGTGAAGGCGCCGGCAAATGCGCCGGTGAACCATAGTGCCGAAAGTGGGAGAACTCGATCCCGCGAGCAGTAGCCTGAAGCATATACTGCTTCGCGTCCTATGCGCTCGAAGAAAAAGAGACTGCTCGTCTCGGCCGCTGCACCGAAAAGCGGCGCGCTTATTCCACGATATAGTCCCAGAAAACCATCGGCTCTGAAGGATTGCTTGAAGCAATCAAGGGGGCCCGTGTAACGAAGGGGGAGATGGTCGGGCTGAGACTGCAGTCTGACCTTGACAGTGTCGAAAGGATACTCGATATATTTGCCCACGATACCACCAACCTATTATCGTTAGTGTGCGCCAAAGGCAAATCTGTTGAGAGCCAGCTTACAGATCCATAAACAATATCCTCCACAGACTGTCTAACAGCCGACCTTTCCCGAATGTGAGTTTTTGAAGGGTTCGTCACCATGATCTCCAACCCCGTAGCTTCCATGTTTCCGATGAGGAATCCTATGAAGGTAGAGAGCGTGACTTAGATCGGTACTGGGAATCCTGGACCAACTTGGGATGGCTAGAAGTGTTGCTAGGAATTGTCAATCTCGCACGGCGGCAGCAGATAAGACCGACGAGACCCAAGTTGAATTACTGCTTGAACATGTCGATACTGTCGTGTATAAATTTGGTGTTGAAGAGTGGGGCCTGTTCGCGGTATTTTTTCTATGGTCTGTAGAGAACGCGGCCGAAAAAAGAGTCACTAACGGCCCCTAAGTGGATGCAAATGCCAATACAAGGGCGGCGTTTGTCGGACCATTTCGATGCCCAGATGCCCAGTTGCCCACGTGAGAGAAAAAAGGACGAAAGGAAAAAGTGGGTGATATCAAATTCAATTGCCTAATTAAAAGATACCATGTGCGACGTTTGGAGGTTCCGAGAAGTCCTCGCTCGGGAGTGAAAAAACTAACAAGGTCGCATGCAGTAGGTGGTGTATGTATGAATGTTAAAGATGTAAAAGGTTCACGATGAGATGAAGATTCCCCGCTCACCTGGAAGTTTGAGCTACTTTGACAATCTTTCCGATAAAGACCGATAAGCGAAAATGCTGTGCGTTGGCATGGAGTGTTACACAAACACAATGAAGCTTCCAATTTGGGGTCATTGGGGTCGATGGAACTGCCCTATAAAAATTGATTAGTGGTACAGATGTACTCCGTATGCACCATGTTTTAAAGTTATTCGTTTAATAAAAGAGAATTAATGTAGTAGATCTTTTCTAGTGCGGGGGAGGGGCTATAATCATTCTCACTTGTGGGAAATTCATAACTTTACCTAACATAGACTAAACCCTCTTCATTTTTATTCTTCTTTAAACTCGAGAAGCAAAGAATATCGTCAATGTCTAGATCATGTGTGTAACAATCATACACTATGGCAAAAGACAAGAAGGGAAAGGGAAAAGCAGACCCTAAGAAGGCCCAGCTTGCTGAGAAGAAGAAGCAAAAGCAAGAAAAGAAGGCACAAAAGAAAGATAAGGCCAAGTCTTCAAAATTAGACGGGAGCGATGTTGAAGACGTAGATCTAGACGCGGTTCTTGCCGAGTACAAGAAGGCTCAGGAAGAATTCGTTAAGATTACCGAAACTGTCTCTGAAGCTCCTCCTAAAGCTCGGTCATCTTCGACCTTCTTAGCCTCCCCATCGAATAGCAATCAACTTTTATTGTTTGGCGGCGAGACTTGGAACGGAGCCCTTGCGAGTTTCTACAATGATCTCAATGTATATTATACAGATAGAGATGAGTGGCATTGTGTAACTTCGCCGAATGCCCCCCTTCCACGATCTGGCCATGCATGGTGTAGGGGAGGGAATCAGAAAGACTCAGTCTTTTTATTTGGTGGCGAGTTTAGCAGGTTCGTGATATACGCCTGTCATATTTAGGTGTTATTGATCTAGATCTTATACTGATCGTCTTACTGCCCGTTATAGTCCTAAACAAGGCACATTCTATCATTATAATGATTTCTGGCGACTCGAACCCGGGACTCGAGAATGGACACGAATAGATGTCAAAGGCAAGACGCCGCCTGCGAGAAGTGGACATCGTATGACTTACTATAAGAATTATATTATCCTATTTGGTGGTATGTGGGCAGATCACATTGCTTTATTCTTAAGTCACTTTGAATTATTAGACTAAAATTGAGTTCAAGGCTTTCAGGATACCTCAAATCAAACAAAATATATGAGCGATCTATGGCTTTATGATACCCAGGTATGCCCTCATCACTCACATCTTACGTCCAATAAGCTTAGTAGCATTGCTTACCGGATGTAGAACTTCTTTTGGCATACTCCCGCACTTCCAGCAGCGCAACTGAAACCGGACGCTAGGTCGTCATTTACCCTTCTGCCTCACGAACAAGGCGCTGTGTTGTTTGGCGGCTACTCGAGAGTGAAGGCAACTGTGTCAGCGAACAAGTCCGCTAAAGGTGCATCTCAAGGGCAAAGAAATATCCTGAAGCCTTTGGTACATGAGGACTGCTTTTTCCTGCGAATAACTCAACCTCCTGCAGACTCTCCGCCAAACACACCCCCAAATGTAAGATGGGAGAGGCGGAAAAAGCCGGCAAACACGCCTCGTCCTTCCCGCGCTGGAGCAACCATGGCCTACCACAAAGGCCGTGGTATCCTCTTCGGGGGAGTACATGATGTCGAACAGACTGAAGAGGCTATGGATAGCGAGTTTTTTAACCAGCTTTATGCATGGAATATAGAGAGGAACAGATTCTTTCCGCTGGCACTACGTAAACCAAGGGCCCAAAAGAAAGCCCCCCCAGAGCAAAGAGTCGGTCGACGGGGCAGGGCTCAAGCAAATGAAGAGGAGCTATTGAAACAACTCGCAGCCTTACAGGCTGGGTCATCTGTGGAGGATGCGGACACTATGGAAATTGACCTCAAAGCTGGAAAGGAACCAGAAGAGCCAGAAATCCCAATGCGAGATATGCCAGTATCCATGGAGTTTCCTCATCCGCGATTTAATGCCCAGGTGGCAGTACAGGACGATATAATGTATATTTACGGTGGCACCTACGAGTCAAAAGAACGAGAGTATACGTTTGACGATATGTATGCTATTGATCTCGTGAAGCTGGATGGTTGCAAACAGATCTTCAAGAGGGAAGATGATACCTGGGTTGTAAGAGTCATATTTACTGGATCTGCTATTGATGATAGCAAATTTACGGTCTGGAAGCTAATGCAATTATTATAGGGATCTGACGATGAAGATGAGGAGGAAGATGAGGAGGACGAAGACGAGGATGAGGAAGACGAAGAAAGCGATATGGAGATGCCTGATGAAGAACTCGAAGCTCTTGTATCTCCTAGCAAACGCAAGAAGAAGCAAGCGGACGAGGTGTCGATTGCTGACACGGAATCAACTGTGGATTCTTCGATGTGGGATGCCGAGTCAGAAGCTGATACGGAGGTAACTACGGTTGAGGATGGATTACCACATCCACGAGTATGTCCCCCCAACCTCCAATTCCGCACCTTTGTATTTTCTAACTTGCGACTTACCCGATATAGCCATTCGAGACCAGGAGGGACTTCTTCACGCGCACGTCTAACGAGTGGCAAGAAATACTCATGACAAGCCTCAGATGGAAGGGTATCCAACCTGAAAGCCTGACAGTGAAGGAGATCAAGACGAGAGCATTTGAGCTTAGCGAAGAGAAATGGTGGGACTCTCGTGAATACATTACTGCTCTAGAGGATGAGCAGGAAGCTGCTGGGATTGGTGAAGTCGTCTCTCTAGCTGACAAAGGTGAATCAGGGGCTGGTGGCGCTGGACGGAGGAGATAAAAGCGGAAGGTCGCATAATCTCCCTTAGCATGGGAATGCTAGTTGGCTGACAGTTATATATTATATATAAATTGACAAGTATTCAACAACGCGGAGATAATTCACTTCCGTTTTAGTTAACGGCTTAGATATATATCCGAGAAGGCAAATGAAGGGGCTGGATTTTTGGTCTGCTATGGATGAGATGTAGTTTTTCTGGATACAGTGAACCCCTGGAAGCTCCATTTTTGATTTATCTGGGAACGGATAGTAGCGGGGATATGTGCTGCAACGCCGACACTTGAACCGCTACAGATCTGTTAATGTGGCCTCGAGAATAGCCTTAGGTAATTAGCCCGGGGTGCCGGGTACCTAGTGCCTAGTTGGAACCGTCTTATCTAGGTAATTATTTCTTAGAGTCAGACTCGAACCTAAGAATTTCAAAACAACCACTCTTATTACCTACCTACTCTTGATCATTTCAACTTGGGTTCCAAAGTCAATTGAATTGAGATTGATATATCGACAAGTCACGGTGTGTGGTTCTTGACGCGGCCACGCCACTTGGAATTTACATCCCTTTATTCTCTTGGGATCGTGGCGTATTCAAGAATCACCACTATCTAGCTCCAATACTTCCTAACTTATACAATACCCTCCTATATACGGTATATTTGATGCCACGATGCCTCGCGGGTTTCAGCGGATTAATGTTAAGAAGTCGCAGCCAAATGATAACATTGTCTTCATCAAGCCCCTTGAAGGTCCTGGCAAACCGACCGCGCAGATTATCCTCGAGCGAATTGCGGCGCAATGTTGTAAGCATCATCTCAAATTTATGTTGACTGCCTAAGCGTCATGCCAAACTAAGTTGATTGTCATTCGCTCACATCCACCAGTACCAATCATGAGAGAACATCATCTCTCAGTTTTATCACTGGAGGAATATGAGTCAAACCCAGAATTTGTTGGCCGCAATTTCAATGCCGGAGAAGTCATACAGCTGGTGCTGAAGTCACGCTCTGGGAAATGGCTACCCTTCGATTATATCCAGATGGTTATGATGCATGAGTACGTCATTAGCCAAGCATTTCCACGTTCATGTACTGATGGAAAGCTCGAATAGGCTGGCCCATAACAAGCAGATGAACCACTCTAAAGCCTTCTGGGCCGTGAGAAACAACTACGCGGATCAGATGAGAACTTTATGGTCTCGTGGCTACACTGGCGACGGCGTATGGGGAAGAGGTACACTGCTGGAAACTGGCGACTACGCAGAGAATATGGTGTTGTCGGCCCAGGACTTACCACAGCATTCATGCGGAGGGACTTACCGTTCGAGAGGACGAAAACGGAAGCCAAAGCAGAGATTGTCTTACCAGGAGGCAAAGAAGCGCCGAATCTTGAAGAAGTTCGGTGCCAATGGTGTTGCTCTCGGAGCAGACGAAGATGTGAAAGTCGAGTTAGAGAAGGGAAAGAAACCACAGGGTAAACCCCGCGTGGCGTCAAGTAAGCGTGGTAGAGAACTCAGAGCTGCCGCAGCCCTGGCCCGGTTTGACGGACAGAAGAAAGCAGAGGAAGCCAAAGAGAGCCAGGATGACGTCAATATCAAAGCAGAAGATGGCAGCGGGTCAGAAACTGTCAGCGATAGCGAGGATGAAGCCGCCATGGATATCAATGGCCATCGTCTTGTCGACAATAAGGGCCATGGCATGGTCAAAGTATGCGAGGACGAGAATGGAGAGGATGAAGATGTAAAGAACGAGCTCAGGGAGCTCATCCAATCCACGATTAAGTTCAAGCCCGAGAAGCGCGAATCACCAACATTAGCAGACATACCTTATAAGACCCAGCCAACAACTTCGAAGGAGGATGAAAAGGGGTCGAAGAAAGATATCGAAAAACCCCCTTCAGGAGAGTCGAGCAGTGCTATTAAGCAAGTTAATGGTATCGATCCTCCAAATTCGGTTACGGGTGTTTGCGCTATGTGTGGCTTCGACAACGGCCCAAAAGCTCATATTTGCGACATCTGTTCTCACGTGCTAGATTCTAGCAAAGTAAAAAGGACTTGGAAGTGCAAGAGTGAGGTTTGTCGAGACAATGTGTACTTGAATGCCGGTGATGCAGGACTCTGTGGAGTTTGCGGTCATCGTAAAGACACCTAATCTTAGAAGATGCACATAACCTGATCCAAAGCCGCTTTCGTATCATATTACGTGTCGCACAGGTTCTACAACTACCGACATCACGCGTCAGCTATTGAGCTTTTAGGAAGAATAGGTGCGTATAACGACCTCGCTCGGCTTTATTAAACATTCCCAGCCTCCACCAACTGACTATCTGTTTATTCAGTTACCTACTACAGGTTGTCGTTAGCATCGCATTGATGCTTGTAGGAGGTTACGAATAAAGTGGTTAGTAGCCTCTTCCGGTCGTCATCCGGTACGTTAGTAGCGTGAGCTTCTAGAAGGAGTAAGAGAAACCCGAGCCTATCGGGGATCGTGGATTTAAGAAACATTGAAACAAACTTGGGTGTGGCTCGATTATGTATCGAGGGTCGAGTTCGTTGTGACCAATAGCCCCTGTATCAGCCAGGCACCACGGTTTCACATCCCAGGGGCCCCCACCAACAATCGTCGACTCTCGCATCTTCCCATTGAAGAGCGACGCAGGGAAGTTATCCATATGACCCTCAGCGCTTACCAAATGTAGCCGGAGAATAAGGAAATCTCCCGCCTTGCTTGCTGTATCAAGATTCAGAATAGAACTTGTAATATGTAGTCGTCATGAAGCCGCCTAATACAATAATTCACTGGCTTTTCAGACCATGTCTTTCTTAACGTCCCTACCTGGGTATGCAGTTTGGACTTTTCTCAAATTATCAGTCACAACAGGTTCACACAACACGACGCGTCCCCATTGGTCACACAGCGTATTCTATTTCGAAAACAGCCAAGCTGCTAGGCGATGTCGTACTTTCCCGCTCCTTTCGCCTCCACCCCAGATGTCTGGTCCGAAGGTCAGTACGTCGCAGATTGATCGACGAACCAGTAACGGGGCCTGAATACCGGGGTCCGGGGTTCTGCATCTGAGGTCGCTTAGCAAGGGACACTCGCCTTGCTTGGATTCTAGAGACCCGGAAGTGTGTACAGATCTGTAAGCTAGCAGCTGCGGTTGCGCATTGACTGTTCCCGTCGATGTCTCGTCGATCCCGTTTAATCTGGTCGTCCCATCTCTCTTTTTAATAGGCCTTGCCCGTCCCAACGGTCTTTTACAATTTCGATTCTAATGTAGGTTACACATTACCTCACCTACGGCCGATCACTTCGATATCATCATCCCATTCTTTCTTTTCCAGTTGGAAGTGCAGGGCACTGTTCATTTCCAAGATCACTAGACTAGACGTCTATTTCAACACTCTTTTGACTCTACAGTCTCTTCCACACCCGTCTCTCCCCAGCATACCTTCTTTACGCCCGCCAAAATGCGTTCCACAACTCTCCTTCAGTCCCTCCTCCTTGCGAGCGCGAGCCTCTCCTTTGCCGGGCCGGTATGGCCTCGTTTCACGATAGACAACACGCACCTCGAGGTCCTCGCGCTGCGGGCCTCGACAGACGTGAACCCAGCCGCAGTCACAGACACGACATGCATTGACAAGAACACGTAAGATTCCCTCCCTCTCTTTTTCTCTTCTTCTTTTTTCTTTTTTTTGCCCAGGCTAAGACGAACAGCAACATCGTGTTCCACGACCAGAACGTAGCCGAGCTGGCCATCTGCGGGGGCATCGCCGGCACGATCGAGAAGTGCGGCGGCTCGCCGCAGACCACGACGGGTACCTCGGGCACCGCCCAGTTCACGCTCAAGGCCGCCACCGCCGGCGCCACCATCAACATCTCCAAGGGCCGCTGGGAGCAGTGCATCCGCGCCGCCCGCGCCGTGTGCCCCACCGGCAGCCTGAACGCCACCTGCGCCGGCGGCGCGTCCACGGGTAACGTCTATTTCTCTCTCGATACGCCGGCGTAAGGTGCCCCCATCCTTGGTTAACAGGGGACGACTTCCCTTCTCGAAAAAAAGGGGTACTGGGAAATGGTGTGCTTGTACGATGGGTCTTATACCCGGGTGGATTTCGGGACTTTGGGCGTTTGAGCGGGATCGGGACGAGTGTCGTTTGCGGTTGCTGTTTTATGATGTTGACGGACTTGTATATATGGAAGATGTCACCTTCTCCCCTTCCAGCTGAACTGGAATTTCGATAGAGTGAATCAAAGTTGTATATATCCTCTAACGCCATGATCCCGGATGTGGATTCCATCTTGTCATGACAGGGTATTTTTATGAATAACGAATTTTCCCATGCCATAGCCATTCTCCTTTCCTCCAGACTCCGTAATGCCAAGATTTTATTTCATACAGCCTTTTAGCTTACTCGTTCTAGTTTTGATCCTTTTATTTTCCAATAAAGTATATGTCCGGCGAAGCAAAGGTCTGCATTTATTGCACCTGAGCTAGGTATGCATCTAGAGCCCATACCGCGAAACACACTCCTCGCGATGCGTCTCCAGACAATCCAACGCGCAAGCACGTACGCCGCACTTCATGCACTTGACGCGGCCCCAATACCCGCACACCTCGCAGAACACGCGCGCCGGGTACCGTCTATCGTCGACGGTCCAGCGCCCGCGCGCCTCAGCATACGTCATGGGCGGCGCCTGCATCAAAGCCTTTAGCTCGGCATCCGTCGGAAGGGGCGGGACTCTGGAAGCCAGCAACGGATCGCCGTCGAGCGGGTGCGAGGGCGGGTACCCCGGCCGGGAGTACGGCGTCAGGATCGTGCTGCGAGGGGACGTGGGGGAGGAGGGCTCGTCTTGCGGGGCGTCTGCCATCACTACGTCTTCTTCTTGCTTCACGGCGGCCGCGGCTTTGGAGATCGATGCGGATCGCGATGTGGATTTATTGTGTTTCTTGTTTTTCTGCTGTTGCTCCTTTTCCTTCTGCGCCGCGGCCCCCTTTTTGGAGCTGCTTGATCCTGCTGTCGTAGACGTGCTTATGGTGGCAGTAGCTGCATGTCCGCTAGCAATCGCTCTATCCGTGGCGCTCAGGGCGTCGAAGTCATCGAGATGGTTCGCGAACGTCTTCTGCGACTGCAATATCTTCCGAACATTGGGGGTGTGTTTTTTGGCATTTCCTTTACTGCCTTTGGCTGTGATGGGTATGCTCACGTCTCGGTGATAGTTGTCGCGGTCGAGGGCCTCGATCTCCCGACGCAGCTTGGCCTCCTGGCGTGCGTCTGCATCGGCGTATAGCGCGCTGGTGGTAGTAGCGTTTTGGTTGCGGGCTGCTCGCTTGCGGTGGCTAGGATGTAGTGACGATGACGCTACGAGGTGAGGCGCTGTGTCCGGCACGTAAGCCCAACCCGGGGCGTTTGTCGTTTTGGTGCTCGCAAGTTCTATCACGCCAAAGTTGTTCATCTTGTTAATTAAAGTTGTAGTTGGGAGGATGAGAATTTTGGGTTCCTGCACGATGATGGATACAATTTTTGAGCTGATAAGCTATGGTGGGGCATTTAGTTACTGATTTATTTAACCTACAATTGATAGCAGTACAGATGTACCTACTACCTAGTTTATCTCATCAAGCTCAGACCAGCTATTCATTGAGTGGCGGGCTGCGCCCGCCACCACCTCCGCCACAGTGGCCCGTGCCATTGTACTGTGGGGCAAGCTTTTGGTTTTCAATGAATTCTGGTCTGATATTAAGAGGTAGAAAATCCAAGTCATAGACATTTGGTGTGATTTTGTGATTTTGAAACCCTCAATTTTTGCCGACGATACCTTACCACTCAACAACCACGTACGTAACACTTTCAAAAATATAGCTCGGGGCTAGAAAAATGACTTATCAAGATTTAAAGCTTTTTTTAATGCCCTATAACTGCAATCTCCGCATATGCTAGGCCAAAACGTTTTCAAGGTCGGAAGAATTTGC